>JBAMJR010000618.1:0-32500 GCA_038501785.1 Myoxocephalus aenaeus | reverse complement strand
TGCAGACCAGACAGTCCACATCCTCTCAGCCATCAGAGACCTGTTTTTGAGAAGGAAACCATCTCGTTTGATAAAACCAGCTGGGGAACGCCGTTAACGTTAGCCTGAAGTGCACTTCCCTCTTTGGTCCAGCATAATACATTATACTAATAATATGATGTATAATACATAATACACAATGTCGTGTGTGTAACTGGAGGTCGATGCTTCAGCACATTCTTCAGGATAAAACTCAGAAGGAGTTAATGCACCAAAGGAAGTAAAAAGAGATCAAGGAGAGGTTTGCCCTCCTCGGTGCTCTCGGTTCCATTAACAACCTTCTCACCTCAGATCAGAACCAATGGAACTCTTTACTGGTCTCCTGAAACCCTCCTGGTTTTGCTGAGCTACAGTAAAAGCCTCCCGTGTTCTACAAAAGCAGCCGGCGGTCCCTTTAATCCCTTCTTTGTGATCGGGAGGTCACCCAGATATCACCGCACCGCGGGGAGTCGCCGTTCAACGTATTCCATCTCCCTTTGAACCATCAAGGCTTCTCCCAACAGAAAGGTGTGCGATGAGGTGCCGCGACCTTTCAGGTCCGGAACCCGAGAACAAACAGCCAAACCAACAGCAGCCAGTCTCCATTTGTTGGGTCCAACAAGCAAAAGACCGGCGTGAAGACCACCGCATTGTGGTTCTGCTGTTGTGGTTCTGCTGCCTTTCGTCTGGTTTCACCAGAATCTGACCCGGTGACTCTGATGAGAATCTTTAAGAAGAACTCTATAGAACCAGACCATCTTCTCTCTGGTGGTCTGGTTACTGATGGAGGTCTATAGAGGACCAGGACTACACTGAGGTCTATAGAGGACCAGGACTACACTGAGGTCTATTGAGGACCAGGACTACACTGAGGTCTATAGAGGACCAGGACTACACTGAGGTCTATAGAGGACCAGGACTACACTGAGGTCTATTGAGGACCAGGACTACACTGAGGTCTATAGAGGACCAGGACTACACTGAGGTCTATAGAGGACCAGGACTACACTGAGGTCTATAGAGGACCAGGACTACACTGAGGTCTATAGAGGACCAGGACTACACTGAGGTCTATAGAGGACCAGGACTACACTGAGGTCTATAGAGGACCAGGACTACACTGAGGTCTATAGAGGACCAGGACTACACTGAGGTCTATAGAGGACCAGGACTAGAATTCCTCCCTTTTGGATTCTGTGGTTTTTAAAGCAGATTTGTTGTAGAAGCCGAAGCCGAGAACACTTTAGGTGAATAAATGAAAAACAATAGACACCACATTGATTGTGTGGAAACCTGCAGAATAAAGAAAGACCTGTGTAGTAATGAGAAGCAGCCTGTGATTGATCTCACAGCAGACCCGGTCCTCTCCCCCCGGGTCCGGGTGGTGTTGTGAGTTATCTCTGCAGGCAGCAGGTTTGTGTTTCCGTCAGTACTTAAGACCTTTGTCATTCCCTCCTTATGTGGTTTAACGGGTTTGATGCTCACTGCCTCTTCGTGTCACATGACCTTTCAGAGCCGTTATCCTGCAGCACTTCTCTGCTCGTTACTCTGCTTGTGTTGCGTCAGCGCCGCACTGAAAGTCTTTCAGTTGGTTTGGAAAACAAGCGCTGGCTAATTTCACACATTATTTCCTTCCCTCCGGTTGAAGCCGCTGATCTCTGGAATCAGCTGCTCCGGTTTCTTTGAGTGGAATAAAGATCTGTAACAACCAAAAATAACACTTTAAATGAAGTCCAAAGGATTAAAAGATTTTATATCTCAAAGTACACAGAAGAGGAATCTGCTGCCACAAAGCTTGATTGTGTCCTGATCGCTCTATATAATGATCATAATGAGCTTAACACACACTGAGTAACACACTCTGAGTAACACACTCTGAGTAACACACTCTGAGTAACACACACTGAGTAACACACTCTGAGTAACACACACTCTGAGTAACACACTCTGAGTAACACACACTGAGTAACACACTCTGAGTAACACACACTGAGTAACACACTCTGAGTAACACACACTCTGAGTAACACACTCTGAGTAACACACTCTGAGTAACACACTCTGAGTAACACACACTGAGTAACACACTCTGAGTAACACACTCTGAATAACACACACTGAGTAACACACTCTGAGTAACACACTCTGAGTAACACACTCTGAGTAACACACACTGAGTAACACACTCTGAATAACACACACTGAGTAACACACTCTGAGTAACACACTCTGAGTAACACACTCTGAGTAACACACTCTGAGTAACACACACTGAGTAACACACTCTGAATAACACACACTGAGTAACACACTCTGAGTAACACACTCTGAATAACACACTCTGAGTAACACACTCTGAGTAACACACTCTGAGGAACACACACTGAGTAACACACACTGAGTGTTTTGTTCGTGCCTCAGTTTGGCTCCTCCTTCAACCAGTTGGCTCCTCCTTCAGGTGTTTAGCTCCTCCTTCAACCAGTTGGCTCCTCCTTCAGGTGTTTAGCTCCTCCTTCAACCAGTTGGCTCCTCCTTCAGGTGTTTGGCTCCTCCTTCAGTCGATTGGCTCCCTCTTCAGCCACAGCTAACGGGTGTTAGCGTAGCGCTATATAGATAACGTTGTTACAATATCCCACTAAACATGGCGGCTCTCATCTCTGGTTTTGTTTCTTTATCGTGTTGGCAGAATATTTTTTCAGGAAGCATTTAGAGCTGACAATCCTTCTCCCTTAATTGGTCTCCAGTGTGTGTGTGTGTGTGTGTGTGTGTGTGTGTGTGTGTGTGTGTGTGACGGGTTGGAGCAGAACGAGCAGAACCACACCGGTGACTTCCTGTTGGATCCCCGGGAACATGAACCCAGAACGTTCCGTGCACGGTGTTTCTGAAGGGCTTCATAAACCTGCGGCACACATACGGTCCCGTTAGCTTCCTGTCTGGAATCATCCGCTTCAGATGAATAATTAAAGCCAGTATTGCTTATAACCGCTTTACAAGACGAATGTGCTGCGTCTACTTTCCTCAGACGACGGGAGCGCTGATGAGGACTGACAGACTCTGGCTTTTTATTTTTTATTTTTGAGGTTAGTTTGATGTAAATGTGCCGTGACGTTCTCTGTTGTGACAGTTTGATGAGGCGCTGAGCTTCTAGACGGGAGGCTTGTCACACAGTGAGTCTATGAGGCTGAAGAGCCAGTGATTTAAGAAGCAAGGGATTACATCACCTTAGATATAGATGTACCTCTTCTTTCCTTCAATAATCACTATTTTAAACAAACATAAAAACTGTTGATTTCAAACACTAAGTGTTATTTATTGAAATGGAGAGAGAATGCAGATTTAACACATGAAGCATATACTTCTATACAACCAGAGGAGTCACCCCCTGGTGGTCAGGAGAGAGAATGCAGATTTAACACATGAAGCATATACTTCTATACAACCAGAGGAGTCGCCCCCTGGTGGACAGGAGAGAGAATTTAGCTTTATCACATGAAGCATATACTTCTATACAACCAGAGGAGTCACCCCCTGGTGGACAGGAGAGAGAATTTAGCTTTATCACATGAAGCATATACTTCTATACAACCAGAGGAGTCGCCCCCTGGTGGTCAGGAGAGAGAATGCAGCTTTAACACATGAAGCATAGACTTCTATATAACCAGAGGAGTCGCCCCCTGGTGGTCAGGAGAGAGAATGCAGCTTTAACACATGAAGCATAGACTTCTATACAACCAGAGGAGTCGCTAACACTTGAAAGATTGGTCAAGGTTGAATAAAATGAGTGAACTCAAAGTCCATCTGCTTCAGGGACATTAAAGTTTTGGAATCAGAGCAAAGTTGTTAAATTTCTTGAGAAGATGTATAAGTGTGTGTGTGTGTGTGTGTGTGTGTGTGTGTGTGTGTGTGTGTGTGTGTGTGTGTGTGTGTGTGTGTGTGTGTGTGTGTGTCAACATCTGCTGCTGAGTGGCTGCCTAAATAATGGCAAGCTGTGAAAGCTGAAATGAGTTTCTTGATGGCGCCGGTTTTGACACGTTGAGCGATGATGCAGGTGCATGCAGAAAAAAGAAAAGGAGCAAAACATAATAATAAAAAAAGGCTTTATTTTCTGTCTGCAGATAAAAAACAGCAGAAGAAGAATAAAGAAAAGCTCTAGTGTTGTCGACAACGCAGAGAGGATATTTTACCGTCTCGGTCGAGATGACAGGCGCTCGTGTTTCTGCTGCGTAAATGACACGAGATGTTCAGTGTATGTTGTGACCGCAGTGTGTGTGTGTGTGTGTGTGTGTGTGTGTGTGTGTGTGTGTGTGTGTGTAAATGCTGCTCTGTGCTGTTTTTTAACTAAGCTGCTGGAGATGGCATTTTAGCATGCACGGCAGAGCGGATTGCCTGTCTGTGCATTTCTTCTTTTTTTTTAGCTCCCTCCTCCTCTTTGCTCCTGTCAAGCTGAACTGCCCTGTGTCTCCACTACACCACACCAGTGTGCGTGTGCCTGTGTGTGTGCCTGTGTGTGTGTGTGTGTGTGTGTGTGTGTGTGTGTGTGTGTGTGTGTGTGTGTGTGTGTGTGTGTGAGCTCCACTGGGCTCTGGCTGTGCCGGCTAGATAACCCGGCTCCTGATAAGCCAGCAGGACGGTGACAGAACCACCAGAGTCGAGGCTCCAGGGCATTAACAAAGTAAAAAAGTTTAAAAAAGAAGTTGTGTCTTGACAAATGATTTCTCCCGCTCTCCCCAGATAAAGAAGTCCCCGCGGCCTCCTCTTCCTCACGGCCTCCAGCGGTGACGAAGGAGGGCTCCGGCTCTCTGGTCCCGGCGGCGCTGAAGGGGGGCGTGCCCTCCGCTCGGCCCCAGAACCTGCTGCCTCTGCTGGGCCGCGGGCTCAGCCTGGCCTCCCTCCCCGGGGGTCGACCTCTGGAGCGTCAAAGCGGGGGATTACTGAGGAGGGCGGAGCTTCTTCCAACACACACACACTCACAGCTGGCTCACACACACACACCTGAGCAGGAGGAGCAAGAGGAGGAGGAGGAGGTCACCACCGGGGTCACGATGCTGGACACGGACACGGAGACGCCGTCCTCAGGTACCGCGGCGCAAAGTAGTCATACTTACAATTCATCCTATTCCATTCTCAGATAAATCTCATGATTTCATATTCATCTTTAGGCAACTTGTCTCATATCTTATGAAACAGTTATTCCTCATCTTTTCTGTGTTTTGAGACAAAAATCCAGCGGAAAAGAAAGAACGTAAATACTTAGTTAGGTTTAGGATAAGGTTTAGGATAAGATCATAAATACTTAGCTAGGTTAAGGAAAAGATCGTAAATACTTAGTTAGGTTTATGAAAAGATCGTAAATACTTAGTTGGGTTTATGAAAAGATCGTAAATACTTAGTTGAGTTTAGGAAAAGATCGTAAATACTTAGTTGGGTTTAAGAAACGATTGTAAATACTTAGTTAGGTTTATGAAAAGATCGTAAATACTTAGTTAGGTTTAGGAAAAGATCGTAAATACTTAGTTAGGTTTAGGAAAAGATCGTAAATACTTAGTTAGGTTTATAAAATGATCGTAAATACTTAGTTGGGTTTATGAAAAGATCATAAATACTTAGTTAGGTTTATGAAAAGATCGCAAATACTTAGTTGGGTTCATGAAAAGATCGTAAATACTTAGTTAGGTTTATGAAAAGATCGTAAATACTTAGTTGAGTTTAGGAAAAGATCGTAAATACTTAGTTGGGTTTAAGAAACGATTGTAAATACTTAGTTAGGTTTATGAAAAAATCGTAAATACTTAGTTAGGTTTAGGAAAAGATCGTAAATACTTAGGTTTAGGAAAAGATCGTAAATACTTAGTTAGGTTTATGAAATGATCGTAAATACTTAGTTGGGTTTAGGAAAAGATCATAAATACTTAGTTGGGTTTAGGAAAAGATCGTAAATACTTAGTTAGGTTTATGAAAAGATCGCAAATACTTAGTTGGGTTCATGAAAAGATCGTAAATACTTAGTTAGGTTTAGGAAAAGATCGTAAATACTTAGTTAGGTTTATGAAAAGATCATAAATACTTAGTTGGGTTTAGGAAAAGATCGTAAATACTTGGGTTTAGGAAAAGATCGTAAATACTTAGTTAGGTTTATGAAAAGATCATAAATACTTAGTTGGGTTTAGGAAAAGATCGTAAATACTTAGGTTTAAGAAAAGATCGTAAATACTTAGTTGGGTTTAGGAAAAGATCGTAAATACTTAGTTAGGTTTAGGAAAAGATAGTTTTTAGGGGTTAAAATAGATAGACGATTCGTTACTTAGGTTTACAAGAAGAGTAAATCTACGTGGGAGAACAAACAGCCTTTTGTGTGAATCACAGCTCGTTCATTTCTACGAGCCGGATGAGAGCAACCTGCATCAGGTCAACGTGTTTTATGAATTATGGGATTATGAGAATGAGCCCCTGACAGCGACGAGATTATTCACTCCCAGTCATTGTTACCTCCCGGCTTCCTGCTGCGGAGCCGCTTTGATCCTGTAACTCACGTCATTAATTACACACAGCGGGGGTTCAGCTCACATGAAGGGATTACAAGGCAGGGTGGAGAGCAGGAACAATAAATAATAATTCATAAACAAAGGTCGTCTCCTCAGCGCTGTCGAGCTGCACGCTGAACTTCTCCGACCCCGAGGGATACATCGACTCGGCCGACGACCCGCCGCTGCCCGACGGCCCCGTGGTGCACTGCACCTACACGGTGACGGTGTTTACCGGGTACGGGGTGGAGCTGCAGGTACACACACACACACACACACACACACACACACACACACACACACACACACACACACACTGCACCTACACGGTGACGGTGTTTACCGGGTACGGGGTGGAGCTGCAGGTACACACACACACACACACACACACACACACACACACACACACACACACACACACACACACACACACTGCACCTACACGGTGACGGTGTTTACCGGGTACGGGGTGGAGCTGCAGGTACACACACAGACACACACACACACACACACACACAGACACACACGCACACACACACACACACACACACACACACACACACACACACACACACACACACACACACACACACACACACACTGATACTCACCTGCTATCCTGCTGGCCATCAGGTGTGTGTGCGTCTGATCTCAGGTTGAACTCTGCCTCCTAGTGGCGGCTGCTGGTACTTCTGCTGCTAAATAAACAATAAACAAAGTGAGAAAATACAAAGTTTTGCAGAAGGCATGAATATCGAAAACTGTACAATAATAAATGTAAAACATTATGTACAAAAAAATACATGTAATTAATTTATATTTATATATATATATATATATATATATATATATATATATATATATATATATATATAAAATATATATATTTAAATTACATACAATATATAATATATTTAAAAAATATATTTTCTTATATATAATATATTTAAAAAGAATATTTTTTTATAAATATATATTATATTTAAAAATATGTTTTTATTTTAAGTATATATTTTACATTTGTAGGAGACATTACTTCATTCATAGTATCAAATATCAAATTAAACACGTTATAAAAGGACATTTAGATATGATCAAAAAATGTCTATTTAAGAGATCAGAGATGAACCGTTGTAAAGACTTTAACTGAAACAGTCCGGTCTGAAACTTCATTTCTATGATATATATTCTTATTGTCCACCTTAACTCTTGTCCTTCCTGACTTCTGGAGCTGGTCTGCTGGGTCAGGGTTCTTTCCCTCTGCTGGATCTTTACTGCAGCAGCATCTCACTGACGTGCACCACAAGTGTTTTTGTAATGTTACAAACATGTTGTCTTCAGATTAAAGCGAAACTGGAGCTTTGTCTCTTTTAGGGATTTTAAACTCAGAATCTCCTTAATGATGAATAAA
Source organism: Myoxocephalus aenaeus (assembly GCA_038501785.1). Taxonomy (NCBI): domain Eukaryota; kingdom Metazoa; phylum Chordata; class Actinopteri; order Perciformes; family Cottidae; genus Myoxocephalus; species Myoxocephalus aenaeus. Next base: position 24,550 of record JBAMJR010000618.1, on the reverse strand, counting down.
GTCTCATTGCTGTGATCTGCTTGTATGGATGCTGATGTCTCTACTTTCAGCTTTTAAATGTTAACGAGACGATTAAAACAGAAAAACAAGAGACGACCCTCCGGGTGAAATATTTAAGGAATAGATGAACATGGAACTTCTCCAGATGATTAATGACATCAACACATCAATATTTTCTATTACAAGTTTTCTGAAGTGTGATTTTTCTTTTTTTTTCTGCACATTTTCAGAATATGAATCAAAAATTCTTGTTTCATTTTTTTGACACATCATAGTTTAAAAAAAGGGAATCTCTTCTTTTGGAGTTTTATTCTCCATCTAAACTAAATGACATCTTCTCGTAAAGAGACTTCCTTCAAAATAAAAGCACCATTCAGGCTTATTGACGAGAATAAACTGTTAAGATGGAGGTGTGTGAGGTCGGCAGCTCTTCCTCTGTGAGAGGTAACCTGACTCCTCCGGTCCTGCAGGTGAAGAGCGTGAACCTGTCGGAGGGCGAGCAGCTGTCCATCCGCGGCGCCGATGAGCGCGGCGCCCTGCTGGTGCTGGCCAATCACACGCTGCTGGTGGAGGGTCAGGTGATCCGCAGCCCCACCAACACGCTGTCCGTGTACTACCGCTCGGCGCCGGAGGCCAGCATGGGCGTCTTCCAGCTGCACTACCAGAGTGAGTGTGTGTGTGTGTGTGTGTGTGTGTGTGTGTGTGTGTGTGCGCGCGCACGTATACAGCAAATATGAATATGCATGTATATGTGTGTGTGTTTTTAATTTAAATGCACCATACACGTTCACTGTAGTGTGTATTCTCGTCAGCGCCCTGCAGGGAGTGTTTGTACTTGTGTTCCTGATAATTGCGCAATCAAAAGTCTTCTCGCCGAATCACTTAGCGCTGATTGGGTCGGGTGAAGTGGCTGATGGGAAATCTGATTAATTGGCTCTCATCTAATTAGGAGGCCGAGGATATGGGGGTTAGTGTTTGTGTGTGTGTGTGTGTGTGTGTGTGTGTGTGTGTGTGTGTGTGTGTGTGTGTGTGTGTGTGTGTGTGTGTGTGTGTGTGTGTGTGTGTGTGTGTGTGTGTGTGTGTCAGCCCATACTGTTCCATTAATCAGAGTTCTAGAAACACATTCAGATGAAAAGCAGCGTTCAGGGAATTAAAACATGCAGAAACACAACCAGGAATATTATTATTAATCTCAGCTCATAACGATTATTTAATTACAATTAAATCATTAACATTCACCCGCGGGGAGTTTGATTTCTCGAGCGACCAAACAGATGAGAAACGAAAACAACGACTTAGAGTTTACTAAACGCCTTAAAGCTTTAATTAAGTTATAATGTTTTCTTTATATTTATGTCATTAAGAATTCATCTGTTGGTCTTTGAGAGAGAAAATAACTGTTTTCCAGAGGAATGCAAATGTAATAAATGTGTAAACATGATGTCTCGAGGAGGGAAGTGAAGTGAAGTGAAGTTTAGTTTAGTGAAGTGAAGTTTAGTGAAGTGAAGTTTAATTAAGTGAAGTGAAGTGAAGTTTAGTTTAGTGAAGTGAAGTTTAGTTTAGTGAAGTGAAGTTTAGTGAAGTGAAGTTTAGTGAAGTGAAGTTTAGTGAAGTGAAGTTTATTGAAGTGTAGTGAAGTTTAATTAAGTGAAGTGAAGTTTAGTGAAGTTTAGTTAAGTGAAGTTTAATGAAGTGAACTGAAGTTAAGTAAAGTGAATTTTAGTAAAGTTTAGGGAAGTGAAGTGAAGGGAAGTGAAGGGAAGTGAAGTGAAGTGAAGGGAAGTGAAGGGAAGGGAAGTGAAGTTTAATGAAGTGAAGTTTAGTGAAGTTTAGTTAAGTGAAGTTTAATGAAGTGAACTGAAGTTAAGTAAAGTGAATTTTAGTAAAGTTTAGGGAAGTTTAGTTAAGTGAAGTTTAGTGAAGTGAAGGGAATGGAAGTGAAGTGAAGTGAAGTGAAGGGAAGTGAAGTTTAGTGAAGTGAAGTGTAGTGAAGTGAAGGGAAGTGAAGGGAAGTGTAGTGTAGTGAAGTGAAGGGAAGTGAAGTATAGTGAAGTGAAGGGAAGTGAAGTGTAGTGAAGTGAAGGGAAGTGAAGTTTAGTGAAGTGAAGTGAAGTGTAGTGAAGTGTAGTGAAGTGAAGGGAAGTGAAGTGTAGTGAAGTGAAGGGAAGTGAAGTGAAGTGAAGTGTAGTGAAGTGAAGGGAAGTGTAGTGAAGTGAAGGGAAGTGAAGTGAAGGGAAGTGAAGGGAAGGGAAGTGAAGGGAAGGGAAGTGAAGTGAAGGGAAGTGAAGTTTAGTGAAGTGAAGTGTAGTGAAGTGTAGTGAAGGGAAGTGAAGTGAAGTGAAGGGAAGTGAAGTGCTCATTGGCTTCCCCGTGGACATGAGACCGCCCCCCTCTCTCCAGTCTTCAGGCTGAGCTGCTCGCTGCCCAAGAGGCCTCACTTCGGGGAGGTGTCAGTGCTGGACCTGCTGCCTGGAGGCACGGCCCGCTTCCACTGCCACATGGGGTTCCACCTGCAGGGGGCGCCGCTGCTCACCTGCCGCAACGCCTCCCTGCCGGTGTGGAGCGGCAAGGTGCCGGCCTGCAGAGGTGAGTGCTGTGTACGGAGCTTTCTATTGGCTCTCCTCTGTAAGGAGAGGAGGCTTTCTATTGGCTCTCCTCTGTAAGGAGAGGAGGCTTTCTATTGGCTCTCCTCTGTAAGGAGAGGAGGCTTTCTATTGGCTCTCCGCTGCTCCTCTGTAAGGAGAGGAGGCTTTCTATTGGCTCCACAAAATCCAGACTGTCTGTAAGGAGAGAAAGACTTCTTACACACAGTCTGGTGGACTGAGTTTGTGAAGGCTTTAGTTCGCCTTCGCCATCTTGGATGGCGGCCATGTTGTTTTGGGCCCTAAAGCGTCCCCTGCTTTATGGTCTGTTTGACTCTAAATGACCATAATTTACTAAATGAACATCATGCTGTATTGAAGAAGACTTGAAACTAGAGATTGAGACATAAACTCATGTTTACAATGTTTACTGAGGGAATACATCAGTCGATGTTCTGGAGAGTGAAAAAGAAGAATCTCCCAACTTGTTACTATTTTATATAAAAAGATATGAGATACAAAAATGGCAATAAAAGAAACCTTCTTCATGCACGTGGAATAAAGAATATATATATAATATATAATATTATATATATAATGTTATATATATATAATGTTCATAAAGTGTCTTCATTTCGCCTTTAAATGAATAAAAGTGACGTCGTGCTCTGCAGCTCTTTGCGGCGGCTCAGTGAAGAACGCCACCGTGGGCCGGGTGCTGTCGCCCTCGGCCCACCACGGGCCCAACGCCACCCAGGACCGGTCCTGCTCCTGGTCCCTGGAGGCCCCCAAGGACCAGAGGCTGCACCTCCACCTGGAGAGACTGTCCCTGGGGGCCACGGACCGGTAGGAGGGCGTTACCGCTTCGGGCTTTTATTGTATTGTGTTTATTTTTTTATTTTAATTGTAATCACAATCATTTTTCTTCTTCTTTTTTAATTTTTTTAAAAATATTTTTAATATTTTTGTATTTATTTAAATACATTATAATTATGAATACATTATTTTAATGTATTTATGTGCTTATTTAACAGTTCAAAACGTGAACATTATTATGAACACATTACAAATATTAAAAAATAAAATAAAATATAATATTTGATCAACTCTTTGCTGAGTTGTAAAGTAAATAAAGTCGTCAGATAAATGTAGAAGCAGGAAGTGGCATGAAAAGAAAAGTACAAGTACCTCAACCGTGTACTTGAGTACTGTGTCGTGTAGAAGCGGGCCCCGCGGGGCTCTAGAAGCGGGCCCCGGGCCTCACAGTGTCTCCGTGCCTGCAGGCTGGTGCTGTGGAGCGGGCTGGACGCCGGCTCCGTGGTTCTGTTCGACTCGGGTCGGGGGGGCCAGATCCCCTTCGAGGGCGTGATCAGCGAGGGCCCGGCCGTGAGGATCCAGTTCATCACCGACCGGCCCGACCACAACACGGGCTTCAACATCCGCTACGAAGGTACGCAGCCCGGCGCCTGCTGCCGGTAACAGATACCATGATAATATTCATAATATTCCTATAATCAGAGGGATCACGTCCACACGGCTGCGGAGGGTTTGGCGGGACCGGCAGGAAGCGGAGCTGAAGCTCTCGGTTTCTGGAGGAACGAGAAGAAGAAACCAGCTTTCGTGGTTTTAATATTTAATATTTAATAAACCTGTGTTTCCGCTGCAGCCTTCGAGCGCGGCCACTGCTACGAGCCGTACCTGCAGAACGGGAACTTCACGACCTCCGACCCGCTGTACGGCGTCGGGGCCGTGATCCAGTTCACCTGCGACCTGGGCCACGCGCTGGAGCAAGGCCCGCCCGTCATCGAGTGCGTCAGCGCCAGGGACCCGTACTGGAACGACACGGAGCCGCTGTGCAAAGGTACCGCCGGGGGCCGGGGGCCGGGGGCCCGAGACGGTTTTTAAGATCACATCAAAATAAAAGTCTTCCAGTACTGAGCTCTAGTACAAGTTAGAAGTATTTGTGTTTACATTTTCTGCAGCGTTGTATTTCTACTGAGATGCAAAAGTGAATAGTATATACTACCAGCAGTATATAATACCTTTATCAATGCAGTTATTACTTGAGTTTGTGTCAGGGTTTCCTCTTCATTTAATTTTATATATATATATATATATATATTTTTTTTTTGTACATGTTCCAGATGGAATACAGTAACATTTTAATTTATCTGCAGCTCAGTGTGGAGGCGACCTGACGGGCCCCGCTGGAGTCATCCTGTCTCCCAACTGGCCCGAGTGGTACGGGGAGGGGGAGGACTGCAGCTGGAGGATCCATGTGGGCGAGGACAAGAGGGTGCTGCTGGACGTCCAGCTGTGAGGACACACACACACACACACACACACACACACACACACACACACACACACACACACACGCTCATAAATACCAGAGAAGTGAATGCTGTCAAAAAGTACGAAGAGCAAGTGAAACCGGAGTCAAATTCCATGTATGTGCAAATTTACATGGCCATTAAAACTGATTCTGATTCTGATTCTGATTAAATCATCTATCTATCAGAATCATCTATGAATCAGAATCAGAACCATTTAATGTCAAGTAAGTTTACACATACAAGGATGATTGTTTTTACGATACACATGAAACAGAGTGCAATAAAAAGGGAGCATGGATATTTACAAATGGCTGTATTGAATATTTACAGTTGGATCTGCCTGCCCTTGTCCTTGGCAGTGGCTGCAGAGTACCAGACGGTGATGGAGGAGCAGAGGATGGACTCTATCTATCTATCTATCTATCTATCTATCTATCTATCTATTTATGATGCATCATATTTACCCAAAAGAACTAACAACCTGCCGACATAATGATGTGAAGGGACCGTCTGGAGGCAACACACCCGTCTGTGTGTTAAACACTCAGCCTGTGGAAGAAAGCAGCGTTTAGCCTCTGAGGTCACATGGTCTCTCCCACGCTGTCGGCCGTCATCATCATCATCACCAGCTGATGGTGCACTTCTCTCCTGCAGGCTGAACATCAGCGACAGCGACATGCTGACCATCACCGACGGGGACGAGGTCACGACCCGCATCCTGGGCCGCTACGTGGGAGGAAGCAGCCCCTTCAAGCTCTCGTCCAGCTCGCCCGACCTCACCGTGACCTTCCACTCCGACCCGGCCGGGCTCGTCTTCGGCAAGGGGGAGGGCTTCATCGTCAACTACATGGGTGAGACCACACGAGATATACACAACTACATGGGTGAGACCACACGAGATATACACAACTACATGGGTGAGACCACACGAGATATACACAACTACATGGGTGAGACCACACGAGATATACACAACTACATGGGTGAGACCACACGAGATATACACAACTACATGGGTGAGATGGCGAGATTTATACTGACGGGTATGAACGAGAGGATCATGCTGCCGTTGTGCTACACGTTTCGTATCATCTACTAATCTCAGAAGAAGACCCAAAACCAACAGAACCTTTAGTGTTCTGCTCGATACTTCCTGACTTCCTGTCTGTGGCTCTCAGCTGTGAGCCCATTGGTTCCTGAAGACATATAGCTTTAGAACACACACATATACAGTATATAACAATTAAGTGAAGTACAGTAAGCAGTATAATATGTACTCTGAGATGTAGTACAGTAAAAAGTACCAAGTTACAGAATGGATGTGATTTGTAGAAAAATAGAAAAATATAGAATAACGCAGCATCTTCATCCCTTAATCGCCCAGGGGCGATCGAGTGGAGAGCTTCTCTCTCTCTCTCTCTCTCTCTGTGATTGTGTGTGTGTGTGTGTGTGTGTGTGTGTGTGTGTGTGTGTGTGTGTGTGTGTGTGTGTGTGTGTGTGTGTGTGTGCGAGTGTGTGTGTGTTTTTGCTCTCGTAATAAATTGCCTCCGCACACACGTTCAGGCCCGAGTCAATACGATGAATAATTGATCCAAGAACCTCAACTTACAAATCCCTGAAGGCCGATTATAATGTACAGTGTAACGTGATGCTGTACGCTGCCGATCCATCATCACACACACACACACACACACACACACACACACACACACTCACTAGGAGTCCCAGTAGGAGGCGACTTATTTCTTTCCCTCTTAAAACAGCATAAATAATATGAATGTTCAGTATTTTCTTCTTGGCATGAGAGGAGCTTCTGTTCTTTTTTTTTTGTTGGGGCCGGTTTTACACTCGAGACGTTAGAATCCACAGAGCAAGCAACAAAACATGAATGAAAGAGGAGAGAAACACAAACCGTCTGCAGCTGATTTAACGGCACTAATCGATTATTGGCGGGTAATTAATGCACAAACGTTTTATTTTTTCCATCCTTAAAAAGGATAAACTCGTTAAGATTCCTTCACAACAAATCTCTTCTTCACCAGTTTAGCATTTCATGCCTGAAGCATTCTCAGAAAAATATATCTACATCACCCAGAATGCAACGCTTCCTCTGTCGTGTGTTATGCCAGCAGCTAATGTAGCCTGCAGCAGAGATGAGCAGCGGCCTAAACTCGAGTGACATCCCTTGAAGACATTTATCCGACTCCCTCTGGAGACACTAACGGCTTCATGCTACCTCACACCTGCAATACCTGGAGTTTGGCAGCAAAGCAGGATCAATAAAGTAAGAGAACATTATAAAAATATATGCCTCATGTCTTAAAGCTGCATTACTTCTAGTGTCCACCAGGGGGCTACAAGGTGATCGACAGACGCGACCACAGCGTGGTGCAGTGTTTTCCTCTTCCAACTTCAACCATCGTGTGTTTTCACTTCATGAAAGTGAAATGTTACACTTTTGGTCTAAAAATCTCTTATTCAGCGTTTGGTTCAAACCTCTCACGTCACTTCTGGTTGCAAAGGAAAACCAAGATGGCGACAGGAGGCTTCAAAACAGACTACATCCACCTCTTATACACAGTCTATGACCATAAACAACAGACGTACTCTCCATAGTGGACATTATCTGTTGTATTTGTTTAGATTTAAAGGAGACAAGAATGTCTTCTCAGTGTTTCTGAACAATCCCAAAGGACTTCTTCTCCAACATAATGTTCTGATCCATGAAACTAAAAAATGAAAAGCTGAAACTCGTTCCTTATGCCGACTCATTGATGGATCTGAAGGCAGAGCTGTGGGTTTTCATCATATTCCACTGGGAGAAGAAGCTCCACTGGTTTTAAGATGGCGGAGACAAACACGGGGCGAGAAACATCAAAGATCAGAAGAATGTTTGACTGGAAAAGATATCGAGAGCGATGAAGAGAGCGATGAAGAGAGCGATGAAGAGCGATGAAGAGAGCGATGAAGAGAGCAATGAAGAGCGATGAAGAGAGCTATGAAGAGAGCGATGAAGAGAGTGATGAAGAGCGATGAAGAGAGCTATGAAGAGAGCGATGAAGAGAGTGATGAAGAGCGATCCGTCAGCGGCTCAGGCGATCGCACAATAACTGCCATCAACCTTCTCGCTGGATTCCTCCTCAAAGAGCATGGGCCGGCGCCGCGTCGGTTATCTGGTTGAACCGCGAGCAACGCCGTCGCTAATCAACCTTTTTTTAACAAGTATTTTGTATTTCTTTTTCTCAGAGGTGTCCCGAAACGACTCCTGTCCAGACCTGCCCGAGATCCAGAACGGCTGGAAGACCACGTCCCACATCGCGCTGGTGCGCGGGGCTCGGATCACCTACCAGTGCGACCCCGGGTACGACCTGGTGGGCCGGGAGACCCTCACCTGTCAGCTGGACCTCACCTGGAGCTCCCAGCCGCCGTTCTGTGAAAAGAGTCAGTTACACTTTTATTCCTACACCTGAGTCCGTGAGAGCGACCGCATGCTGTTGTTGTTTAAAGGAGTCGTGTAGCCGGGACTCCTCTGGTTGTATAGAAGTATATGCTTCATGTGTTAAAGCTGCATTCTCTCTCCTGACCACCAGGGGGCGACTCCTCTGGTTGTATAGAAGTCTATGCTTCACGTGTTAAAGCTGCATTCTCTCTCCTGACCACCAGGGGGCGACTCCTCTGGTTGTATAGAAGTCTATGCTTCATGTGTTAAAGCTGCATTCTCTATACAGAAGCTGGTATTGCTGATATCAAGGAGGAGTTTTCTTTTCTTATTAATACATATTTTGTCTTGCACAACTATTGTGAAGAAACTGTAAAGGAACAAAAGCATAAATGCTCTCGAAAACGTTGATTTTAAGTGTTCATTATAAAGTAAATGATGCATGATGACGACAACATATTTTGGACATTTAACTGGATCTCTGTTGTTTTTCTTCTTGTATTTATAAAATAATACACTCTTTCTGGGTAACAATGGTAATAACATCTTCTGGTCTGGGTGTTTTCTCCACACGTTCCTCTTCTTCTCAGTCATGTACTGCTCAGACCCGGGCCACGTGGAGCACTCCACCCGGTCTCTGTCCGACCCCAAGCTCCTGGTGGGGACGACCATCCAGTACATGTGCAACCCCGGCTTCCTCCTGCAGGGCGGCGCCACCATCTCCTGCTACGGCCGCGAGCCGGGGACCCCGGTGTGGACGGCTCGCCTGCCCCACTGTGTGTGTGAGTACCTCACCAGGAAGGAAAGAAAGAATATATAATACAAACATAGGGGGGTTTAGTTGCTTTTACCTCCCAGGAGAGGAATACAAAATAAAAAAGGTATTCATTTCATCAGCGGCTGAAAAGAGGCCGTGGTTTACCGGTGATTTCAGAAAGCTTTACATCAGATGCACATTTAACGGAAGATGAGAAGCTCTCCTTCCCCGTGGCCGCCAGATCTAACATGAGTGGGTTTGTGTGATATCTGGCCCGTCTCTCTCTCTCTCTCTCTCTGCTGACACAGATCACAGCGTCTCCACATGCCAGAGACTTCATCTGTGTGTGTGTGTGTGTGTGTGTGTGTGTGTGTGTGTGTGTGTTCAGGGGTATTAATGTTTGCGTGAAGTGTTTGATATGTAAATGCGATGCTAATGTGCCGTACCAATCAGCTCGCAGCCACCTGGATGAGGGGGCGGAGATTATCCATGAGTCACAGCCTGTCGAGTCTGACGAGGAGAAATAAATACATAAAAAAACAACAGGATCGAAAATCTAAAAGCTTCTTCTTCTTCTTCTTCTTCTTCTTCTTCTTCTTCTTCTTCTTCTTCTTCTTCTTCTTCTTCTTCTTCTTCTTCTTCTTCTTCTTCTTCTTCTTCTTCTTCTTCTTCTTCTTCTTCTTCTTCTTCTAGCGGAGGACTCTGTCTCCTGTGAGAACCCCGGTCTCCCGGACAACGGGTACCAGATCCTGTCCAAGAGGCTGTACCTGCCCGCCGAGTCGCTCACCTTCGTCTGTTACCAAGGCTACGAGCTCATTGGAGAGGTTGCGATTAAGTGCATCATCGGGAACCCGTCCTTTTGGAGCGGCCCACTCCCACTCTGCAGGGGTGAGGTTATTATATATGTATTTATTGTTTGTATTTAGATGTACAGGTGGAATGAAACACTGCCTTCTCCTCGATACCTTTTGGATTTGTGCACGAACAACAATGTTCGTTTGTTTTGCCCCCATGCTTGTTGATACAGATTGATCATGGCGCCCCTGCATGCTAATGACCGTTAGCTAAACCCTAGTAACCAGACCGTGACCGTGCAATCGTAGCTTAGCCACCGTCAACCTGTTTCTAGTGGCATCTAGTGGTGAGGCAGCAGAATGCAACCAACTGAATATTCCTCCGTTTGCTCCTCAGTGTCAGAGAACTACGGTGGCCTCCAGGGAACATTGAATCAGGTTCTGCCGAATGAAGTCCTCTTGACCACCAGGGGGCGACTCCTCTGGTTGTATAGAAGTCTATGCTTCATGTCTTAAATGAATGCAGCTTTAACACATGAAGCATACACTTCTATACAACCAGAGGAGTTTCCCCCTGGTGGTCAGGAGAGAGAATGCAGCTTTTAAGACACTTCTGAATTGTCTTCACTCGGCAGAACCGGAGGTTTAGGTCCTCATAAACCTGGTAAAAGCAGGACCTCGAGCACATGTGGAAAGCTACACAGACGTAGTAACAGTTCAGGGATCAGCCAGCGGTCATTTCAAAGCTGCCTTGTTACCAATCCAAACTCTACAGGATGTTTGATGTTAATTCCCACATGCACTGACTGACAGAATGATGTCTTGCAGCCAACCAAGACTGCTTTATCAACCATGCTTTGGAAGGTGAGTCGTATCCGTCGGTGGGCTGAAAAGACCAAACACACACAAAGAAAAAGCAAAAATAAAGCCGCTTGCATCTGCAAACATCTGCCGAGTTCCTTCACTGTGTGTGTGTTTGTCCAGCTGTTTGTGTTTGTTTACCCGGAGCTCTCGCCTCTTTTTGCTTCACCATCCCCGGCCGGCCTCCTAGAGCTTTTATTGCTTATCTGCCGTTGTTCACCGTGTTGTTTTACGTGAACGCCGTCTCTCAGTTGCAGAGGCGACTGCCGGCTCCACGCTGGACGGAGGGAACATCGCGCTGGCCATCTTCATCCTCGTGCTCCTGCTGACCGTGCTGCTGGGAGGGGCTTACGTCTACGTCACGCGGTGAGGTCACACAAGGTCATGTGTATTTATATATTTATATACAGGCGTGTATGACCTTCCTCTGACCTCTGACCTCTCCTGGTGTTTAGGTGCCGGTATCACTCCAACTTGAGGCTTCCTCTCATCTACCCTCACCCGTACCGACAGATCACCGTGGAGACGGAGTTCGACAACCCGCTCTATGAGACCGGAGGGGTGAGTCTCCTTCGTCCTCGTCTTCATCGTTAATAACCAGGACTATTTGAAGAGGAAGAAGATAAGAATGGTTGTGTTAAAGATTCAATTCAGTTTATTTTATACAGCCCAACATCACAAATACAAAGACATGCTTGAAGTTTAGCGACCTGGTGGATTTCATCTGGCTCGACAAATATAGTTGAGTATCATCGGCATAGCAGTGAAAGTTTATGGAGTGTTTTCTGATAATATTGCCTAAAAGAAGCATATATAAGGTGAATAAAATTGGTCCAAGCACAGAACCTTGTGGAACTCCATGACGAACACCGGTGGTCATCGAGGCCTCATCGTTTACAAATACAAACTGAGATCGATCTGATAAATACGACTTAAACCAGCTTAATGCTGTACCTTTAATACCAATCGACTGGTCTAGTCTCTTTAATAGGATGTCATGGTCAATGGTGTCAAATGCTGCACTAAGGTCTAACAAGACAAGTACAGAGACAAGTCCTCTATCAGCACTAAGGTCTAACAAGACCAGTACAGAGACAAGTCCTTTATCAGCACTAAGGTCTAACAAGACCAGAACAGAGACAAGTCCTTTATCAGCACTAAGGTCTAACAAGACCAGAACAGAGACAAGTCCTCTATCAGCACTAAGGTCTAACAAGACCAGAACAGAGACAAGTCCTTTATCAGCACTAAGGTCTAACAGGACCAGTACAGAGACAAGTCCTTTATCAGCACTAAGGTCTAACAAGACCAGAACAGAGACAAGTCCTCTATCAGCACTAAGGTCTAACAAGACCAGAACAGAGACAAGTCCTTTATCAGCACTAAGGTCTAACAGGACCAGTACAGAGACAAGTCCTTTATCAGCACTAAGGTCTAACAAGACCAGTACAGAGACAAGTCCTTTATCAGCACTAAGGTCTAACAAGACCAGAACAGAGACAAGTCCTTTATCAGCACTAAGGTCTAACAGGACAAGTACAGAGACAAGTCCCCTATCTGATGCAACTAGAAGGTCATTAGTAATTGTCACTAGTGCTGTCTCTGTGCTATGATGCTTTCTAAATCCTGACTGAAACTCCTCAAATAAACTATTGTTATGTAAAAAGTCACACAACTGGTTTGCGACTACCTTCTCCAGTATCTTAGAGAGGAAGGGAAGGTCAGAGATAGGTCTGTAGTTAGCCAACACCTCTGGATCCAGAGTGGGCTTCTTAAGAAGAGGTTTAATTACAGCTACTTTAATTCATGATGGATGACACGGCACTGTGTCAGTCATGACCGAGACAAAGATCCTCTGAGCAACACAATATTTCATAAAATGAGGAAAACAAAAGTAACTTTTAACTTAGATTTAAAAGACGCCACTTCTTTAGGTCAAGGGTCAACCAACAGAAGCATCGCAGTCGGTAATCTTCTCTTTTTCTTTACAGGACACTCGAGAATATGAAGTATCGATATGAGACACCGACGCCGTCCTGACTCCTCCTTCCTCCTCCTCCCTCCTCGCCTCCTCCCTCCTTCTCCGTCCCCTCGGAGGAGGCGGTGTGAATACAGATAGATGATGTCCGGCCCCATCTGCCAACGAGATGTGACCACATTGATCCTGTCCTCCTCCTCCTCCTCCTCCTCCTCCTCCTCCTCCTCCTCCTCCTCCTCTTATTTTGCTTGACGGGAAACAATAGAGGAAAACAGGGCGGTAGATAGAGAGGAGGAGGAGGAGGAGGAGGAGGAGGAGGAGGAGGAGGAGGAGGAGGAGGAAGATGATGATAGGAGACGGAGGCCCAAAGATCATCGAAGACCATGGAAACACGATGAGGAAAGAGATGCTGAGTTTGAAAAAGGAGTGAAGTGGGGGAGAAGAGGAAAGGAAGAAGGGAGAGGAAGAGGGAGAGGAGGAGAGAAGGAGGAAGGAAGAGGAGGACTGAAGCACTTTTACAGTATTTTTGTTGAATATGAGACAATTAGAGGAAAAAAAATTCCTGGAACAGAAAGAGAGTTAAAGTTGTAATCCTTAACATCAAACCCCACGTTGAGTTCTATTTAAGGTCTGATTCATTTCTGCTTTAGGAGAGTTTTCTACCTCCAGAGTTTAGTATTAAACCGTATTGAGACGGAAAGTGAAGCCGATCTTTGTTTGTGTTTATTCACCAAACAGAAACAAGCCGTCAGCTAGCGAGCAACAGCTTCAGTTCAGCATGTGTTAAAGCTGCATTCTCTCTCCTGACCACCAGGGGGCGACTCCTCTGGTTGTATAGAAGTATATGCTTCATGTGTTAAAGCTGCATTCTCTCTCCTGACCACCAGGGGGCGACTCCTCTGGTTGTATAGAAGTCTATGCTTCATGTGTTAAAGCTGCATTCTCTCTCCTGACCACCAGGGGGCGACTCCTCTGGTTGTATAGAAGTATATGCTTCATGTGTTAAACCTGCATTCTCTCTACTGACCACCAGGGGGCGACTCCTCTGGTTGTATAGAAGTCTATGCTTCATGTGATGACGCTGCATTCTCTCTTCTGACCACCAGGGGGCGACTCCTCTGGTTGTATATTAGAGAGAATGCAGCTTTAACGCATGAAGCATAGACTTCTATACAACCAGAGGAGTTCTCTCTGAGCTCACCAGCCACAACAGACTCCAGCTTCCTCGTCTGCTTCCGCCCTCGGCAGCCAGCGAGGTCACAAACACTTTCAAAAGACTTTTCTTGGCTGCTATCTGAATTTAAAACCCTCCTAAAAGAACAATGATCCAGAGAGTAATCATTGTCCTGGTTATTAGTGTGTCGGCTTTACAGACGTCTCTTTCATAATGGAGGACTATGAGGAAAATACATGTTTGTGTTGCATTACTGGTGTATAGATGTATTCACCCTCTGAACCCACAGCACTTTCGGGGATTTTATGTTTGCTTCATCACATATTTCTCTGTGGCCTCGTTTCTCACGGCAACATGACGTCTCATCTCTATGGAAACAGGACCCTGGTGACTAGAAGTAGAACTGGAACACGTCTTTAGAGCAGAACAACTCGGTTGTCATGACATCAATCATTAAAGTTGAAAATAACAGAGTGGAATTTTTTTTACACAAAAAATAGAAAATAATGGAATGTATGTATCCAACATGTTTCAAGTGTCACTAATGTAAACACATTTTTATATATGAATTGTTCTCATATTTCCAGCTGTTTATGATGACATTAAGGATTACAACTTTAGGAGTCTTGGGGTAAATTGTCCGGTGGACTGGTGGAGCTTCTTGTTGTTGTTTACATCCACTCTCTTTCACCGTCTCTGCCACGAGAAGGACGATAACCGGAAGTACATCAAGTTCTGTGTCCTCACTGGCGTCCGGTCCCTGAACTCACCTCCGGTCCCTGAACTCACCTCCGCCTCTTGTTAGTTCCCTCCAGCTGTAGCTGTATCCTGTGGTGTCAACATGACTTTAGGAGCGTTGCTGACGTCTTGTTCCCAGCGGTAGTGAGATGGATCAGGTCCGGCCTCAGAGTCTCCAGGTCCAGCCTCAGAGCCTCCAGGACCGGCCTCAGAGTCTCCAGGTCCAGCCTCAGAGCCTCCAGGACCGGCCTCAGAGTCTCCAGGACCAGCCTCAGAGCCTCCAGGTCCGGCCTCAGAGCCTCCAGGTCCGGCCTCAGAGCCTCCGGCCTCAGAGCCTCCAGGTCTGGCCTCAGAGCCTCCGGCCTCAGAGTCTCCAGGTCCGGCCTCAGAGTCTCCAGGTCCGGACTCAGAGTCTCCAGGTCCGGCCTCAGAGTCTCCAGGACCGGCCTCAGAGTCTCCAGGTCCGGCCTCAGAGCCTCCAGGTCCGGCCTCAGAGTCTCCAGGTCCGGACTCAGAGTCTCCAGGACCGGCCTCAGAGTCTCCAGGTCTGGCCTCAGAGTCTCCAGGTCCGGCCTCAGAGTCTCCAGGTCCGGCCTCAGAGTCTCCAGGTCTGGCCTCAGAGCCTCCAGGTCCGGCCTCAGAGTCTTCAGGTCCGGCCTCAGAGTCTCCAGGTCCGGCCTCAGAGCCTCCGGCCTCAGAGCCTCCAGGTCCGGCCTCAGAGTCTCCAGGACCATCCTCAGAGTCTCCAGGTCCGGCCTCAGAGTCTCCAGGTCCGGCCTCAGAGTCTCCAGGTCCGGCCTCAGAGTCTCCAGGACCATCCTCAGAGTCTCCAGGTCCGGACCGACTCGGGAATCGAGCGTGCGGCGGTTAGCGTGTGAGTCGCTGTAGTGAACCGACGGAGCTCCACCCACCAGATGACGTATTTATTTTGATGTCTACTGTACATGTGATGTTTTATGCAGATTCATAAATGTACATTTTCATTATGAGAAGACCGATGTTAACAGTTTCCCTAAATAAATGGTAAAACTTGAATAAAAAAAGTACAAAAGACTTTCTAAATATTGAGGCAGTCTGCTGGATTCTTTGGTGTCGTATTTGATTTTTCATTTATTTAAGGAGCCACATATATATTTGATCTCAGATGTATTTTCAGGCAGAACCAACTCAGAACCAACTCTCAATCAGGTCTCTCAAATATGGATTTATTGCACGTTTAATTTGGCTTCATTTTGCATCCAAGATTTCAGATGTTTTATATGAATGTTTTAATCAAAAATAATGTGAACAAATAACAGAACATTTTCCTCTTGACTCCATCTGCTGCTTCTTAGAGAAACAGTCCTCGACCTTCTGATGCTTTCAAATCAAAATGTGTTCATGGATCACGATCGATTGTCTCTTTTTATTATTATTGTATCTGACTCAAAGCTTTAACACCTTTTAAAAAGAGACACTTTAACCAGGTTTTTGGAACTGGAGAGAAAAGAAGAGCCTGTTTTCCTCGTGATCCTCGAGTCACCTATAAGACTTGAATAGTCGTAAAAATATATATTTTCATTAACTTTCATGGCTTCCATCCAGTTTGAGAATAAACTTGTTCTGTGTTTATTCTGCACATGAACCCGCTGGGTGATCCGGCCAGCGGCGCTGAGGAAGAGGAGGAAGAGGAGGAAGAGGAGTTTCCTGCTGCGCGCACAAGTTTAATGAGCCAGAGGCCGCAAATGCATTCATGTCCGCATCATTAATATCTCAGCGTGGGGCCGGATATTAATGCACAAACAAGATTATTGTATAAAATCAGAGAAAATAATAATGGGAATAATAAAATCATACTAATTTCAATAGTTTCAGTCATAACTGAAACTATTCCTGAAGTACACAAGTTTAAATACACACATTACATTTTCAGGCTTTTACATCCACAATGAACATAAAATATCAAGTCAATCGTTATTAATCTGTAAATGCACAAGAAAGAAGAAGAAAAAGAGACAAACAAATCCACTGATCAATAACTCTGATCAATAAGTCTGATCAATAACTCTGATCAATAAGTCTGATCAATAACTCTGATCAATAAGTCTGATCAATAACTCTGATCAATAAGTCTGATCAATAAGTCTGATCAATAACTCTGATCAATAACTCTGATGTCTAATGCAGAAATGGGGTTTCATGTATTTATTATTAATCATTAAAACATTGTTTGTTGTTTCTTTGCAGCTTTTATCAGGAAGCGTCAATTAAGAGCACTTCCTGTATGCTAATTAGGCTCCGCCTCTGGGAAATGAAAAGTGTGTCTTTGTGTGTGTGTGTCTTTGTGTATGTGTGTGTGTGTGTGTGACTGTGTGTGTGTGTGTGTGTGTCTTTGTGTGTGTGTGTGTCTTTGTGTATGTCTTTGTGTGTGTGTGTGTCTGTGTGTGTGTGTGTGTCTGTGTGTGTGTGTGTGTGTGTGTGTGTGTGTGTCTGTGTGTGTGTGTGTGTGTCTGTGTGTGTTTCTGTGTGTGTGTCTGTGTGTGTCTGTTACAGGATGGTCTCTGAGTCACTAAAGTGCGCATGGCGTTTCTTCTGGAAGTCTCTGTTTCTTCCCGCCGGAGGCCGCATATCCTGAGGTTCCTGAAGGCGGCGCTGTCGTCCAGAGAAGAAGACCGGATCCTCGAAGTCCGAGTCCACCTGGATGCTCACCTGGGGGCTCACCTGGGGGCTCACCTGGGGGCTCACCTGGGGCCTCACCTGGGGGCCGGGCGGCTGCAGGTGAGCCGGCATGTCCCCGGTGAGGCTGGAGCTGAGCGAGTGAGCGGGGGAGGGGCAGCAGATCTTCAGGTGCAGGGTGACGCTGTGGAACCAGTTCACACTGTTACTGACAGACTGGGAGCACTGGGTCACTGTTACTGACAGACTGGGAGCACTGGTCACTGTTACTGACAGACTGGGAGCACTGGTCACTGTTACTGACAGACTGGGAGCACTGGGTCACTGTTACTGACAGACTGGGAGCACTGGTCACTGTTACTGACAGACTGGGAGCACTGGGTCACTGTTACTGACAGACTGGGAGCACTGGTCACTGTTACTGACAGACTGGGAGCACTGGTCACTGTTACTGACAGACTGGGAGCACTGGTCACTGTTACTGACAGACTGGGAGCACTGGTCACTGTTACTGACAGACTGGGAGCACTGGGTCACTGTTACTGACAGACTGGGAGCACTGGTGTAAAGATACTTGGTTTCTAAAGAATGGGAGAAACGTCACTGAAGGCTGGAAAAATAAAACAATCAATTAATATTGTTTTATTCAACAAAACGATCTGAAGTAGTTTTCTTTACTTTATAGCTTGTATTTATTTTTATTTTTTATTCCTAGCATTCCTGTAATTTGAGACTTCTAAAGAGGTTGTTTGAACTTGTTTTCTCAATAAATATGAATAAAATAAATGCTGTTATGCCTGACTGCCAGTAGGGGGCGATGTTGATCCAGCAGAACTAAAGCTGCAGTGACCGGAAGTGAGAGAGAGCAGAGAGGCTGCTGGGTAATTTCATGTCCTTTTTATTTTATTTTTTTTAAATTTAAAAGCAAATCTCACCTTTCAGATGAATTGATCACATCTGTTCTGTTCACGGTGAATCCGGTCTGAATATAAATATTAGTCCCAAAACTATTCTGCAACTACTTTGATGACTTATTATTTAGATACTTAAAACATATCTAATAAATACATGTAATAATAATTAAATCCAGGAAAAAAAATCTGTTGGCGGTCTAGACTGGAATCGTCAGACTAAACGATAATTACATATTTGTTTAGGTTTGTCTTTATTGTCAATAAAGTGATAAAACAAACAGGTGTCAGGTGAGGGTGAGGGTGACTGAGGGGTAATGAAGGTGCAGCTTCAATACCTGCGGTCTAATGTGACTGTGGAGTACGGGTTCATCTCCTGTAAGAAAACACACAGATATATACAGTATATATATATATATATATATATATACAGTATGTATATATATACAGACACACGTACACAGGCAGGTAAATGCATGAATACAAACACAGACACAAAGATGATAAAGATGAACAAACAAAAAGAAGAGATTCTCGAAGTGTAAAACATAAAATATGCTGTTAATCTTTACAGTTTCTTTCATCAATGACCGTTCCACTTTTATGACTTTTAAAATAACAGTGTTATGACATTCTACACTGACATGTGGTACAATGAGAGAGAGAGAGAGAGAGAGAGAGAGAGAGAGAGAGAGAGAGGAGGAGGACACTTCGTCGCGGGGGGGGGTGTAGCATGCCGTGAACTTACATTTACGTTGAGATCGGTCGACCAATGACAGTTCTCTCTACAGTCAGAGCTTGCGCAAGAAGGTGGAACATGAGGGAGATACCATTTCCAAAACTTGTAAGGGGGTAATAACTATTTTAGGGGTTAATAACTATTTTCCCGCACGTAGCTAAATCCCGGACGTTTTTGGAATCCCTGCCGGACGCTTTTTTTAGGTCTCGAAAAGAGGACATGTCCGGGAAAAAGAGGACGTCTGGTCACCCTACCGTAAAAGTCGGGTGACGAGCCGCTACTACCTTCGGTCAGTGTCCCCGTTAGCTCCCCGCTGTGGCCAGCTGGGGCTCCTGCTAGCGCTCCGTTACTTCCCCCGCTAACTTCCGCTAGCTCCCCGAAAACCAACGAAGGTAGCGGGACCAGACTCGACACCCGACTTGGGCAGAGGGGACGCGGGCAGCAGCAGCAGCGGGCAGTAGCAGCAGCAGCGCTAGCTAGCGGTACTGCTAGCTTGCTACAGCGGGGAGCAGCTTGTAACCCGACTTTTACGGTACTGTCCTTTGACGTTTGTTACATTGTTCCACTTTTGTTACATTGTTCCAATTGTGTTACATTGTTCCACATACTGTCCTTTGACGTTTGTTGCATTGTACCTTTTTGAATGTCTACCAGGTTCATGTCTCTGGTCTTCCAGGGACCAGGTCTTGGGTCTGACCCACAGAGTCTCTCTCTCTTCAGCTGCTGGTGTTTCGTTGTGTTTGCTGAACACATCTTCACATCCAAACATGATCAAATGACTCATGACTGACTTCCACATTTATGTACTGTTGTTTGCTAAAGAAATATATTTTAAAGACTTCTAAGCTCGACTGGTCCCGTTTCTGTGGCAGCCTGGAGGGACATTTAAACGTCTCAA
Source organism: Myoxocephalus aenaeus (assembly GCA_038501785.1). NCBI lineage: Eukaryota > Metazoa > Chordata > Actinopteri > Perciformes > Cottidae > Myoxocephalus > Myoxocephalus aenaeus. The sequence goes on along the minus strand of JBAMJR010000618.1, from coordinate 4,688 downwards.
AAAATGATGCTTTACTCTTATTTTTTCGGACATTTTCTAACATGACTTATTTATGATGTTCTTTTGACTTTTTTTCTACATACCATACTATGACATCACTTTTTTAAGATGTTCTTTTAACATATTATACTATGACATTTGTTCCTTTTTGTTTGACATACCATACTATGACATCTACATTTTTAACATGCTTTACTATGATTTTTTTCATGACATTCATAATGCTGCGTTCACACCAAAAGAGTTGCGAATTTCCGCAACGTTTTTTCGCCTGACTTTAGTCGCTCGACTTTATGTGGTTAATTTCGCTTTTTCGCAACCATTCGTGGCGGAAAGGGGGCGCGGCTTTCTCCGTAAAACAGTTTTCATTTCCGCTATCCACCATTTCTAATGGCATCTCCGTGGCTTTACTCTGTGAAAACATTTACCATTTCCGCCATCCACCATGTAAATAACCACTAGTTCTGCTTTATACTTGTTGAGGAAGTCCCACACACGTGGGAACATCAAACCCCCGTGTCTGGGTTCATAATATTATCCGTAGTCGCACACAGCTCCTCCTCCAGGACGAGCGTCTGAATGAAGCAGCAGTTTGCTTCAGTGACGGCAGGACGGCGCTTCTCAACGCTGATTGGCTTTCGCAAATAAAAAAACGGAAAAGCGAATAAGCGAATATTCGCAACACTTTTTCGCCTCATTCGCGCCGCCCGGCGAAAAATTCACTTTTTCGCAACCATTCGCGTCTGTGCTTTGACTTTGCATGTAATCTACTCGCGCGAATATTTCGCAACTCTTTTGGTGTGAACGCAGCGTAACATCTTTTAATGACGTTTTTTCATGATCTTTTTTCAACAAACTATTTTATAACTTTTTCGACAGACTATACTTTGACTTTTTCATGATGTTCTTTCGACATATTATACTACGACCTTTTTATTTTTTTAATACCATACTATATATTTTTTAATATTAATTAAAAAAAAAAAAAATATTGTGTACTAAAAAGATCCTCCATGTGCAAGAGCAACCAAATGCTCATCACTCACATTCAATAAATGATATCAAACTTTTAAACAACACAGCGGAAGGTGGAGGAGAGGGTCGCTGTACTCACAATCACAGGTTTGCTTTTGGGTGGGAGGGGTTCACGAGGAGGGGGAGGGGCTCCGTGGTCTCCATGGGAACCTTCACTGGAGTGGGGGCGGAGCTACCGGGCTGAGGGACGAAGAGACGAAGAGGTCGGCATGCGGGACAAACTGGGACTAAAGAATAAGACTCCACGTTTCCTTTATTGTGTCATCATCAAACAGCTCGAGAGCCAAGAGGTCCATTAAAAACATATCAGACATAAGTTACACACATATTCTTTAGTTATGGCATCCCGTGTGTTTGGTCAACGTTACAGCCACCAGCTGTTTCAGGAAATTATTATTTTTTAAATAAAAATGACAATTTATATATTTGTGATCCCCTTTTTTTAATTTTAATTCTGTTTATTGGTTTTCAAATTTACAGATAAGTTCAATGCAAATAACATGTTTTGTGTTTTACAAACAAAAGAGCAACAAAGGACAAAAACATTAAAAGAATATTGACAGAGGGGTTAAAAACAAACAACAACACACACAAAAAGAGTGAAATACAAATATATTAAACAAGGAGGCCCAAAACATAATCACAATAACTGTAAGTCTACACATAACACACAAGGGGATGTAAAGCTCCTATTCAGCAAAAGGGAGGCCACTTTTACTCTAACTTCTCAGTTTGGTGATCCATCTTCTTCCTTTTGTTTGTTTTTCAAATATTTAAACTTCAGGATTAAATTTCTCCTTTAAAATAAAGTCGTTTTTTTGTCTTTTCACAGGAATTTGGTCAAAAACAAAACACACACAGAGCTTTTCTCCTTGAAGCAGAAGCTGAGCGACAAGGAGACAGACGCATAGAGGATGGACACGGAGAGAGAACAGTGCCTTCAGCAGCACTGTGGGCAGAGAACACACACTGTTAGTGTCACAACAACACACACAACATGGACACACACACATTCAAATGCTTTGAAGTCAGCGCTGTCCTCCTCACCTCCTCGTCGCTCTCGGGCTCCGCCTTCTTCTTCTCCTTCTTCTTCGTCGTCTTGTCGTCCTCCTTCTTCTTCTTGTCTTTGTCCGGCAGGATGTCGTCCAGCCAGGCGAGGTCGTGCTGCGAGAACATGAAGTCCAGCAGCTTCCTCACCACCAGCAGACCCAGGATCTGTAGAGGGAGGAGGCGTTCAGGTACCCACGATGTAATACAGGGACTATAAGGAGGAGGCGTTCAGGTACCACGATGTAATACAGGGACTACAAGGAGGAGGCGTTCAGGTACCACGATGTAATACAGGGACTATAAGGAGGAGGTGTTCAGGTACCACGCTGTAAAGAATACAGGTACTACAAAATGAGGCGTTCAGGTACCACACTGTAAAGAATTGGGGTGAATCCTGGACAGTCGGCTCCCAGTCTACCAGCGTATTAAGGATGGATGCCAGACTTACCATCACTGGGAAGATGATGGCCAGGAAGGTGGACTTTAGGACCCAGAGGACAGCCAGACAGATGATCTGCACCAGCGTGAAGAGGTGGACGCGCCTCAGCGGCACGTGGCGCAGGAAGGAGAAGTCGGGTTGGTGTTTGGGCGGCATGAGGTAGAGCTTGATGCGCTCCCAGAACTGCAACGAGAGGAGGGACTTATATCTGTTCTCCTTTATGGTACTGTATGTCTCTATATGATACGTTATGTCTCTATATGATACGTTATGTCTCTATATGATACTTTATGTCTCTATATGATACGTTATGTCTCTATATGATACGTTATGTCTCTATATGATACTTTATGTCTCTATATGATACGTTATGTCTCTATATGATACGTTATGTCTCTATATGATACTTTATGTCTCTATATGATACTTTATGTCTCTATATGATACTTTATGTCTCTATATGATACGTTATGTCTCTATATGATACTTTATGTCTCTAAATGATACGTTATGTCTCTATATGATACTTTATGTCTCTATATGATACGTTATGTCTCTATATGATACTTATATCTGTTCTCCTTTATGGTACTGTATGTCTCTATATGATATTTTATGTCTCCATATGATACGTTATGTCTCTATATGATACTTTATGTCTCTATATGATACGTTATGTCTCTATATGATACTTATATCTGTTCTCCTTTATGGTACTGTATGTCTCTATATGATACTTTATGTCTCTATATAATACTTTATGTCTCTATATGATACGTTATGTCTCTATATGATACTTTATGTCTCTATATAATACTTTATGTCTCTATATGATACGTTATGTCTCTATATGATACTTTATGTCTCCATATGATACGTTATGTCTCTATATGATACGTTATGTCTCTATATGATACTTTATGTCTCTATATGATACGTTATGTCTCTATATGATACTTTATGTCTCTAAATGATACGTTATGTCTCTATATGATACGTTATGTCTCTATATGATACTTATATCTGTTCTCCTTTATGGTACTGTATGTCTCTATATGATATTTTATGTCTCCATATGATACTTTATGTCTCTATATGATACTTTATGTCTCTATATGATACTTTATGTCTCCATATGATACGTTATGTCTCTATATGATACTTATATCTGTTCTCCTTTATGGTACTGTATGTCTCTATATGATACTTTATGTCTCTATATGATACGTTATGTCTCTATATGATACGTTATGTCTCTATATGATACTTATATCTGTTCTCCTTTATGGTACTGTATGTCTCTATATGATACTTTATGTCTCTATATGATACGTTATGTCTCTATATGATACGTTATGTCTCTATATGATACTTATATCTGTTCTCCTTTATGGTACTGTATGTCTCTATATGATATTTTATGTCTCCATATGATACTTTATGTCTCTATATGATACTTTATGTCTCTATATGATACTTTATGTCTCCATATGATACGTTATGTCTCTATATGATACTTATATCTGTTCTCCTTTATGGTACTGTATGTCTCTATATGATACTTTATGTCTCTATATGATACGTTATGTCTCTATATGATACGTTATGTCTCTATATGATACTTATATCTGTTCTCCTTTATGGTACTGTATGTCTCTATATGATACTTTATGTCTCTATATGATACGTTATGTCTCTATATGATACGTTATGTCTCTATATGATACGTTATGTCTCTATATGATACTTATATCTGTTCTCCTTTATGGTACTGTATGTCTCTATATGATACTTTATGTCTCTATATGATACGTTATGTCTCCATATGATACGTTATGTCTCTATATGATACGTTATGTCTCTATATGATACTTTATGTCTCCATATGATACTTTATGTCTCTATATGATACTTTATGTCTCCATATGATACGTTATGTCTCCATATGATACTTTATGTCTCCATATGATACGTTATGTCTCTATATGATACTTTATGTCTCCATATGATACTTTATGTCTCCATATGATACTTTATGTCTCCATATGATACGTTATGTCTCCATATGATACTTTATGTCTCCATATGATACTTTATGTCTCCAATATGATACTTTATGTCTCCATATGATACTTTATGTCTCTATATGATACTTTATGTCTCT
>JBAMJR010000617.1:72500-171407 GCA_038501785.1 Myoxocephalus aenaeus | reverse complement strand
GATAAACACACACACAGACACACACACACAGACACACAGACAAACCCACACACACACACACACAGACGCACACACACTCACTCACACACACACAGACAAACACACCCACACACACACACACACACACACACACACACACACACACACACACAGACGCACACACACACACACACACACAGACGCACACACACCCACACACACACACACACACCCACACACACACACACACACACACAGACAGACGCACACACACACACAGACGCACACAGACAAACACACACACACACACACACACACACACACAGACGCACACACACTCACTCACACACAGACAAACACACACACACACACACACACACACACACACACACACACACACACACACACACACACGGGGGCGTGTCCCACAGTGATGACATCACTGCAGCTGTTTGGGTGTTTTCTCTTCAGTCAGATCGTTTCTAGAATCTTTCGCTTCCTCTCGGCTCTCCTCACGAGGTACGTTTGATTTGTTCTACCTGCTGTTGGGTTAAGCCGGGGGGGGGAGGGTGGGGGGGGTCAGCGGGTCGGGCCGTGACCTCTGACCCTCCCGACCCTCGACACACTGGTTTATGTTTGATGGTTTAGAGAAGCTCGTTGCAGTCGACTGCGTCTGGAAAACATACGAATGCATGAAATAAAAAATGTTGAAAGTATCAAAAGTCAAAATAAAAAATGTTTCTTGTCTCTAAAATATTATGATTTATTATAATTAGGTTTGCAACTAATAATTACTTTCATTATCGATTATTGTGCCGATTATTTTCTTGATTAGTCGTTTGTCAGAAACTATTTTCAAACATCTTGTTTTGTCAGATATTCAGTTTAATATGAAATAAATCATAGAAAGCAGGAAATCTCCATATTTTATCAGCTGAAAACGGAAATTTCTGACATTTCTACATGAAAAATGTATAAATGTATTAATCGAATAACTAAATAGTACATTTTCTGTCGACTGACTAATTGATTATTTGACTCCTAATAATGTTGGATTATTACAAACAGATGCGTTAATGTTTCAGTAACATTTTAATTAGAATGATATTACAATTCTATCACACTGATCATATTTATTTTACACAAAATATGAATATATAAAACTTAATGTAACTTAACTTAACTGTATTTTTAGGTAATAATACTTTATACTGCATTTCAGAGGGAAATATAGTTTTTTCTACTGCACAAGATTTATCTGTCATATTAAAAACACATTGTGATGCCGTGCAATACTATTACTATTACTATTACTACTCTACCCAGTAGTACACAAAGTATCTATTATCGTCTCCACATCAACAAACTACTACAATAAAATATTCTTACTTCGAATTACTTCTAATCATTAAACTTCTGTACTTTTACTGAAACATGTTGCACTTTGTACTTGTAATAAACAAGTAAAAGTATAAAGTAGAAGTATAAAGTAGAAGTATACGTGTGTTGTGGCGTCTCCATATTTCGGCTCACATCTGCGTTCCATTTGAACGGGGAACACCCCAGTACTCCCAGTAGGCTCTGTGAGGGTGTGTGTGTTTTCTACAGCTGGAGCCCATGTGCTCGCTGTGTCACATGATGTTTTCTAGCCTGCTGTGATTGGACGGGTGGGGAACATTGATTTATGGGTCATATTCTGGTCTTTTATCTTCAATCTGCTGCAGAATGACTTGAATGACAATAAATGTTTTTATCAGTATCATAATAATACTATTACAGAAGTTACTATGTCTCACCCGTCTGTCTGTCTGTCTGTCTGTCTCTCTGTCTCTCCAGCTATCGGGAGGCTGCGAGTTAGTGGTGGTGTTGTTGGATTTCGCCTCCGGTGGACCCGGAGAGCTCGGCGTCCGCTGTGGTCAGACGGTGGAGCTGGTGGAGCGCTCTGCCGAACGGCCCGGGTGGTGTCTGGTCAGAACGACGGATCAAACAACCCAGCAGGTAACGAATCAAACGCCCTGGAAGCGAATGAACCGAACGTCCCCAACAGCTAACAAATGTAACACAATTACAAATTAAATGTCCCCACAGATAACAAAACAAACTTCTTAATAAGTATCAAACCAAACATCCCACCTGGTAACTAATGTAACAAACCCAACATCCCACCTGGTAACTAATGTAACAAACCAACCATCCCACCTGGTAACTAATGTAACAAACCCAACATCCCACCTGGTAACTAATGTAACAAACCAACCATCCCACCTGGTAACTAATGTAACAAACCAAACATCCCACCTGGTAACTAATGTAACAAACCCAACATCCCACCTGGTAACTAATGTAACAAACCCAACATCCCACCTGGTAACTAATGTAACAAACCCAACATCCCACCTGGTAACTAATGTAACAAACCCAACATCCCACCTGGTAACTAATGTAACAAACCAACCATCCCACCTGGTAACTAATGTAACAAACCCAACATCCCAACTGGTAACTAATGTAACAAACCAACCATCCCACCTGGTAACTAATGTAACAAACCAACCATCCCACCTGGTAACTAATGTAACAAACCAACCATCCCACCTGATAACTAATGTAACAAACCAAACATTCCACCTGGTAACTAATGTAACAAACCAAACATCCCACCTGGTAACTAATGTAACAAACCAAACATCCCACCTGGTAACTAATGTAACAAACCAACCATCCCACCTGGTAACTAATGTAACAAACCAACCATCCCACCTGGTAACTAATGTAACAAACCAACCATCCCACCTGGTAACTAATGTAACAAACCAACCATCCCACCTGGTAACTAATGTAACAAACCAACCATCCCACCTGGTAACTAATGTAACAAACCAAACATCCCACCTGGTAACTAATGTAACAAACCAAACATCCCACCTGGTAACTAATGTAACAAACCAACCATCCCACCTGGTAACTAATGTAACAAACCCAACATCCCACCTGGTAACTAATGTAACAAACCAACCATCCCACCTGGTAACTAATGTAACAAACCAAACATCCCACCTGGTAACTAATGTAACAAACCAACCATCCCACCTGGTAACTAATGTAACAAACCCAACATCCCACCTGGTAACTAATGTAACAAACCAACCATCCCACCTGGTAACTAATGTAACAAACCCAACATCCCACCTGGTAACTAATGTAACAAACCAACCATCCCACCTGGTAACTAATGTAACAAACCAAACATCCCACCTGGTAACTAATGTAACAAACCAACCATCCCACCTGGTAACTAATGTAACAAACCAACCATCCCACCTGGTAACTAATGTAACAAACCAACCATCCCACCTGGTAACTAATGTGACAAACCAAACATCCCACCTGGTAACTAATGTAACAAACCAACCATCCCACCTGATTACTAATGTAACTAATGTAACACCAACCATCCCACCTGGTAACTAATGTAACACCAACCATCCCACCTGGTAACTAATGTAACAAACCAACCATCCCACCTGGTAACTAATGTAACAAACCAACCATCCCACCTGGTAACTAATGTAACAAACCAACCATCCCACCTGGTAACTAATGTAACAAACCAACCATCCCACCTGGTAACTAATGTAACAAACCAAACATCCCACCTGGTAACTAATGTAACAAACCAACCATCCCACCTGGTAACTAATGTAACAAACCCAACATCCCACCTGGTAACTAATGTAACAAACCAACCATCCCACCTGGTAACTAATGTAACAAACCCAACATCCCACCTGGTAACTAATGTAACAAACCAACCATCCCACCTGGTAACTAATGTAACAAACCAAACATCCCACCTGGTAACTAATGTAACAAACCAACCATCCCACCTGGTAACTAATGTAACAAACCAACCATCCCACCTGGTAACTAATGTAACAAACCAACCATCCCACCTGGTAACTAATGTGACAAACCAACCATCCCACCTGATAACTAATGTAACAAACCAACCATCCCACCTGATTACTAATGTAACTAATGTAACACCAACCATCCCACCTGGTAACTAATGTAACACCAACCATCCCACCTGGTAACTAATGTAACAAACCAACCATCCCACCTGATAACTAATGTAACTAATGTAACACCAACCATCCCACCTGGTAACTAATGTAACAAACCAACCATCCCACCTGGTAACTAATGTAACAAACCAACCATCCCACCTGGTAACTAATGTAACAAACCCAACATCCCACCTGGTAACTAATGTAACAAACCAACCATCCCACCTGGTAACTAATGTAACAAACCAAACATCCCACCTGGTAACTAATGTAACAAACCCAACATCCCACCTGGTAACTAATGTAACAAACCAACCATCCCACCTGGTAACTAATGTAACAAACCAAACATCCCACCTGGTAACTAATGTAACAAACCAACCATCCCACCTGGTAACTAATGTAACAAACCAACCATCCCACCTGGTAACTAATGTAACAAACCAACCATCCCACCTGGTAACTAATGTGACAAACCAAACATCCCACCTGGTAACTAATGTAACAAACCAACCATCCCACCTGGTAACTAATGTAACAAACCAACCATCCCACCTGATAACTAATGTAACAAACCAACCATCCCACCTGATTACTAATGTAACTAATGTAACACCAACCATCCCACCTGGTAACTAATGTAACAAACCAAACATCCCACCTGGTAACTAATGTAACAAACCAACCATCCCACCTGGTAACTAATGTAACACCAACCATCCCACCTGGTAACTAATGTAACAAACCAACCATCCCACCTGGTAACTAATGTAACAAACCAACCATCCCACCTGATAACTAATGTAACTAATGTAACACCAACCATCCCACCTGGTAACTAATGTAACACCAACCATCCCACCTGGTAACTAATGTAACAAACCAACCATCCCACCTGATAACTAATGTAACTAATGTTACACCAACCATCCCACCTGGTAACTAATGTAACAAACCAAACATCCCACCTGGTAACTAATGTAACAAACCAACCATCCCACCTGGTAACTAATGTAACAAACCCAACATCCCACCTGGTAACTAATGTAACAAACCAAACATCCCACCTGGTAACTAATGTAACAAACCAACCATCCCACCTGGTAACTAATGTAACAAACCAACCATCCCACCTGGTAACTAATGTAACAAACCAACCATCCCACCTGGTAACTAATGTAACAAACCAACCATCCCACCTGGTAACTAATGTAACAAACCAACCATCCCACCTGGTAACTAATGTAACAAACCAACCATCCCACCTGGTAACTAATGTAACAAACCAACCATCCCACCTGGTAACTAATGTAACAAACCAACCATCCCACCTGGTAACTAATGTGACAAACCAACCATCCCACCTGATAACTAATGTAACAAACCAACCATCCCACCTGATTACTAATGTAACTAATGTAACACCAACCATCCCACCTGGTAACTAATGTAACACCAACCATCCCACCTGGTAACTAATGTAACAAACCAACCATCCCACCTGATAACTAATGTAACTAATGTAACACCAACCATCCCACCTGGTAACTAATGTAACAAACCAACCATCCCACCTGGTAACTAATGTAACAAACCAACCATCCCACCTGGTAACTAATGTAACAAACCCAACATCCCACCTGGTAACTAATGTAACAAACCAACCATCCCACCTGGTAACTAATGTAACAAACCAAACATCCCACCTGGTAACTAATGTAACAAACCCAACATCCCACCTGGTAACTAATGTAACAAACCAACCATCCCACCTGGTAACTAATGTAACAAACCAAACATCCCACCTGGTAACTAATGTAACAAACCAACCATCCCACCTGGTAACTAATGTAACAAACCAACCATCCCACCTGGTAACTAATGTAACAAACCAACCATCCCACCTGGTAACTAATGTGACAAACCAAACATCCCACCTGGTAACTAATGTAACAAACCAACCATCCCACCTGGTAACTAATGTAACAAACCAACCATCCCACCTGATAACTAATGTAACAAACCAACCATCCCACCTGATTACTAATGTAACTAATGTAACACCAACCATCCCACCTGGTAACTAATGTAACAAACCAAACATCCCACCTGGTAACTAATGTAACAAACCAACCATCCCACCTGGTAACTAATGTAACACCAACCATCCCACCTGGTAACTAATGTAACAAACCAACCATCCCACCTGGTAACTAATGTAACAAACCAACCATCCCACCTGATAACTAATGTAACTAATGTAACACCAACCATCCCACCTGGTAACTAATGTAACACCAACCATCCCACCTGGTAACTAATGTAACAAACCAACCATCCCACCTGATAACTAATGTAACTAATGTAACACCAACCATCCCACCTGGTAACTAATGTAACAAACCAAACATCCCACCTGGTAACTAATGTAACAAACCAACCATCCCACCTGGTAACTAATGTAACAAACCCAACATCCCACCTGGTAACTAATGTAACAAACCAAACATCCCACCTGGTAACTAATGTAACAAACCAACCATCCCACCTGGTAACTAATGTAACAAACCAACCATCCCACCTGGTAACTAATGTAACAAACCAACCATCCCACCTGGTAACTAATGTAACAAACCAACCATCCCACCTGATAACTAATGTAACAAACCAACCATCCCACCTGGTAACTAATGTAACAAACCAACCATCCCACCTGGTAACTAATGTAACAAACCAACCATCCCACCTGGTAACTAATGTAACAAACCAAACATCCCACCAACCGTGACAGGAAGTTGGACTTGGAGTTTCATTAGTAACTAATAAATAACCCTCTCTCTGTGTCCCTGCAGGAGGGTTTACTGCCGATGAGCGCCCTCTGTCTGTCCCACTCCCACAGTGCAGCCGACATGGAGGGGCTCATCCCGGCTTCCACCACCTCCTCCTCCTCCGGCACCTCTTCTACGAGCACCACTACCTCCTCCTCCTTCAACTCGTCCTCCACCACCACCACCTCCTCCTCTGCCTCCAACTCCTCCTCTAACGCTGGGAGAGGTGAGTACATGGGTTTACTTCTTCAGGGCTGCAGCCCTTTGCCTGATGTCACTTCCTGTTTAGCCAGAGGGAACTTTAAACATCCTCACGGGGTTGTTCCCATGTCCCACATCCCGTCTCTCTGTCCTCTAAATATGTAAACCGGCTTGTGAAGCTGTTATGTTGTTGGTTCTGCAGCTCAGCATTAAATATGTAAAGTCGTTTTGTTTGGTTCTTAGGATCTGCTGCTTCACCTTAGCATCATAACTATGTAATCTAAAGAGACAGTACATCTCAAGAAGCACCTTATTCCCTTTGGTTTGGACTTCAGTCCTGGAAAATAAATTTTTATAAAGCAGACATTTTGACAGTTTAGTTATTATGGACAGTTTAATGGGAAAGAGTCAAGTTATTACTATTACCCGTGTGGATGTAACGCACAAACTGTCCACAAGTCACAAGTAAAGATAAACGTAATAGTAAATATCCCCACAAGTAACAAAGATAAACTAAATGTCCCCACAAGTAACGAAGATAAACTAAATGTCCCCACAAGTAACACAGATAAACTAAATGTCCCCACAAGTAACACAGATAAACTAAATGTCCCCACAAGTAACACAGATAAACTAAATGTCCCCACAAGTAACGAAGATAAACTAAATGTCCCCACAAGTAACACAGATAAACTAAATGTCCCCACAAGTAACACAGATAAACTAAATGTCCCCACAAGTAACGAAGATAATTTTAAGCCAGAATACCGATGTTTTGTGGAACATGAAACAAGTTATATTCATCCATCTGCAATAATTAGATTTATTTTTAATTCGTCATTGTTTTTTTTAAAGATTCTGCACAAACAGGAAAAAGCCTGTTTTGCAGTTTCAGGGTTAAAATGTAACTTCATGAAAGTGAACGTTAATCTGGTTTAACAGGATGTCTCACTCTCACAGAGACAGACAGACAAGAGGTGAGACAGTTTCACGGTTAAACATTGACCTGAAGAGCTTCAGACTCCACAGGAATCTGCACCTCAACATCCTGACTGTGTGTGTGTGTGTGTGTGTGTGTGTGTGTGCGCGTCTGTGCATGTGTGCGTCTTCTTCTCCGTCATATAACAATGGGGAGCTGCAGTTTAAAAATAAAGTAGTTGTTTTCAGGTCCTGTGATTTAGTTTTATTCCACTTCATGGTTTATCATTTCATGAACATTTATTTAGTTGTTCTTTTCCATATCGTATATTTGGGCTGTTCATTTTAATTCATTTTATATTTTGTACAGTATAACATGTTAAGCAGTATTATATTTAGCTTGTTTTGTTATTACTTTCTTTTAACTGTTATGTTTTGATTGTCCTGTTTTATTTTATGAATTAATTAAATTATATTTTAAATCCTATTCTATTTAATTCAGACTTCCCTTGTTTTATTTTAATTTATATATATATATTCAATTTATGTTATTGTTAATTTATCCCTGTTTATTTTATTAAACTTAATTGTATTTAATTTCATCTTCATTTCTTTTTTACTTTTCTTCATGTTTATATTTTTAAACCCCGCCCTCCTCTAGCCCCGCCCCTGTGGGAAAGCCCCACCCCTCCCAGACCTCTGTAGTTTCACTCCGCTCTGCAGAGAGAGAGAGACCTCTCCGTCTGTCTGTCTGCTTTATTCACCTTTAATGTTCCGATGGGTCGATGCTGAAGCATGCGGCGGGGCAGAGGTGCATGCTGGGATTGTTCCACGGTTTGGGGGTGGATTGTGGGAGAGAGAGCAGGCGAGCGAGGTGGGTTTTTAATGTGAGAGAGACGGGTGTTTGAGAGAGAGACGGGTGTTTGAAGGAAACATGAGTGTGTGTTTGTTAATGAGTGACAGAACAAGGTGACTGTGTGTGACTGTCTCTCTCTCTCTCTCTCTCTCTCTCTCTCTCTCTCTCTCTCTCTGTCTGTCTGCCTGCCTGTCAGACACATAGTTATTCAGAAACCTAAAGCAGGAATGTTGTTTTCATGTGTTGAACAGGAACGACAGGTTTTATTTTGTGTGCGTGTGTGTGTGTGTGTGTGTGTGTGTGTGTGTGTGTGTGTGCGTGTTCAGGCTGCAGGAGGTCTGACCCCCCGACCTGAAAGGAGAAACTGTCTCACTCTCTTTTCATGATTTAATCTTTTACTTTAAAGTGTTAGAACTACTTACATTTTTTTTTTAAATGTATGATGTATTTGTTTTACTTACCTTCATACTTTATATATTTTCATTCTTCTTGCAAAAAAATATTTTCACTTCTTAATATTATTATAATATATTCATGTAATATTGTAAATTGATCATATTCGCGACATCATTTACATATTTATTATTTAAATACAGATTCCGGCGTGTTCGGCTCCGACGGGCTGCAGACATCTAGCCAAAGTGAGGCCACGCCCCCGCCGCTCACATTTACCGACCCTGCTGCCAGACAGTGAACTCACCGCCTCTTGTTGCCCCTCCCCCGTCTCTCAGGTGCCGCCTCCCCCGGAGCATACGGAGCCCCGGCGGGCGCCGCCGGTTCCCCGGGGCCGAAACGCAGCGGCTCCGGTACCGGAAACACCCTGAAGGTAACGCCGCGTAGTACTGCACAGAATACACCGTTGTAGTACTAAGTCGTAGTACTGCACAGAATACACCGTTGTAGTACTAAGTCGTAGTACTGCACAGAATACACCGTTGTAGTACTAAGTCGTAGTACTGCACAGAATACACCGTTGTAGTACTAAGTCGTACTAATACCATCTCGTTCAGCGCTGGCTGACCAGTCCCGTCCGGAGGCTGAGTCAGGGGAAGGCCGACGGGCAGAAGAAACCGCCAATCAGAACCAGGAGGCGGGACAACAGGACGGAGGTGACCACGCCCCTCACCGGCAACGCGCAGGCGGTAAACAAACAAACAAACAAACACGCTTTAAAAAAACAAACGACGACGGAATATAGATGAATGTGTTTTTTTGCGGCATTTGTTGGAGCAGAAGGCGAGGAAGGAGGAGGCGGGGCATAGCGGAGGGGAGGAGGAGCCAGAGGAGGAAAGCCACACCCTCTTACCTCCGCCCATGCAGATCATCAAGGATCCAAACAACCCCGAGGTAACCGCAGGGTTAAGTGTTCCTGTACTTCATGAAGATGTATTTATTTGCGTGTTGTTATTGTTCATCTTCCCATGGGTTGTTCCCTCAGGCTCTGGACTCCGATCAGGGCTCCAACGAGTCGGACACGGAGCAGAGGAACAAAGCGCTGAGAGGCCGGATGTGAGACCAAGAAAATACACAAAGAACTTTCTGAGAAGGTGAAAAGGTCTTTAAGCGCGTTTTGTTTTCACAGGTTTGTAGTGAACGAGATGATCCAATCAGAGAAGGACTACGTGAAGGACCTGGCCGTGATCGCAGAGGTGAGCGCTCGCTCCTGCAGCAGGAGCTTAAAGCATACTTATACCTGTACATGTGTACTAATACTGTGCGTCTCAGGGCTTCATGTCCAGGCTGGAGGTCCGAGGGATCCCAGAGGACATGAGAGGAAAAGACAAGATCGTCTTCGGGAACATCCAGCAGATCTACGACTGGCACCGCGAGTCCGTCAGCGTTATTACCACTGTTCCCACTATTATTAATGATGATGATGATGATGATGATGTTGTTAACACGTCTCACTGTGTGTGTGTGTGTGTCTCAGCTTCTTCCTGGTGGAGTTGGACCGCTGCGTTCAGAATCACGACCTGCTGGCCGACCTCTTCATCAGACACGTGGGTTTGGGTTCAATTAACTTCCTCCAGGTTAACAACACGTTAATGACCGTAAGTTAAATATGTGTGTGTGTGTGTGTGTGCTGCAGGAGCGACGCCTCCACATGTACGTGGTCTACTGCCAGAACAAGCCGAGGTCAGAGTTCATCGTCATCGAGTACGAGACCTTCTTCGAGGTAACGCTCCGCTTCCTGCAAACCTTCTTTAAGCAGACTTCACTAGACGGGAGGATTTGTGAATGGAGTCTGGTGGAGGAGAAGCCAATGAACCCGTCTCTCTCCCTGTCTGTCTGTGCACCTCTCTACCTGTCTGTCTGTCTGTGCACCTCTCTACCTGGCTGTCTGTCTGCAGGACATCCAGAATGAGATCAGCTGCAGGATGTCCATCAGTGATTATCTGATCAAACCCATCCAGAGAATCACCAAATACCAGCTGCTGCTGAAGGTCTGTGAGGGTCGACTGACGTTATGTAAAAAAAAAAAAATATATATATATATATATATATATATACATACATATATCTATATTTAATATTCAGTAAAGCACCTGAATGTCTGTCTGTATGTTTTTCAGGATTTCCTTAAGTATACGTCCAAAGCAGGACTCGACTGTGAAGAGATAGAGGTAAATCCAGCTTGTTTGGTTTTTAGATTTAAATTGAAACCCTTCCCCTGTGTTAGCAGTTTAAACAGTTAAAGTGTTGTGTGTGTGTGTGTGTGTGTGTGTGTGTGTGTGTGTGTGTGTGTGTGTGTGTGTGTGTGTGTGTGTGTGCGTGTGTGTGTGCAGAAAGCGGTGGAGCTGATGTCGTTGGTGCCGAAGCGCTGCAACGACATGATGAACCTGGGACGCCTGCAAGGATACGAGGTACATCTGTCTGGATATATTTATACATAATATATATATAGGAACCCCATAATTCATTATCAACGTTAAAGGGCCGAGAATAGAACCCTGAGGAACCCCATAATTAAGTATCATCAATATAAAGGGCCGAGAATAGAACCCTGAGGAACCCCATAATTAGTTATCAATGTTAAAGGGCCGAGAATAGAACCCTGAGGAACCCCATAATTAAGTATCATCAATATAAAGGGCCAAGAATAGAACCCTGAGGAACTCCATAATTAGTTATCAATGTTAAAGGGCCGAGAATAGAGCCCTGAGGAACCCCATAATTAGTTATCAATGTTAAAGGGCCGAGAATAGAACCCTGAGGAACCCCATAATTAAGTATCATCAATATAAAGGGCCAAGAATAGAACCCTGAGGAACTCCATAATTAGTTATCAATGTTAAAGGGCCGAGAATAGAGCCCTGAGGAACCCCATAATTAGTTATCAATGTTAAAGGGCCGAGAATAGAGCCCTGAGGAACCCCATAATTAGTTACCAGCGTTAAAGGGCCTGAGGGACCCCTAAAGACTTCCTTTGTCCTGTGGTCCAGGGGAAGCTGACGTCTCAAGGGAAGCTGCTGCAGCAGGAGACCTTCTGCGTTTGGGAGCAGGACGGAGGAGTTCTGTCTCGCAGTAAAGAGCGCAGAGTCTTCCTGTTCGAGCAGATCGTCATCTTCAGCGAACTGTTGCGCAAAGGCTCCAACAACCCGGGATACCAGTTCAAGAACAGCATCAAGGTTGGACTGACTTACGATGGCTGGGCACGTGCACCGGTGTTCTAACTGGTTGGCATTGGGAATGACGGCGTTGTTTCTGTGTGATCAGGTGAGCTACCTGGCGACGCAGGACAGCGTGGACGGGGACCCCTGCAAGTTCGTGCTGTGGTCTCGTGGCTCGGCGGAGCGCTTCACGCTGCAGGCGTCCTCCGCCAGCATCAAGATGACCTGGGTGGAGACCATCGCCACCCTTTTGGATGCGCAGAACAACTTCCTGTCAGGTGAGTGCATCCTTAAAACCCGTGGAAACCCAAAACAGTCTTTTATGCCCTTTAAACTTGGACCTCCTTGATTTGATCTGGTTGAGTTGAACCTGAATCTGTTTGAACTCCACAGCTCTCCAGTCTCCCATCGAGTACCAGAGGAAGGAGGGCGGAATCTCGGTGACCCGCCCTTTGTCATCAGGGCGACCGCCGTCGGTCCCACCCACGCCCAACGGCCACGGCCCTCAGCCTCCTCCTGACACCGAGCCGGACGACCAGGTTTGGATTCCCCGTCCTCATTTGAACCCTTTTGTTCTTCATTTCTAAAGTTCAGAATATCGCTAATCGATTATCGTTCAGCTGTTCTGCTCCACACATCTGGAACAAGGTTCTCACTGGGTTTTTAAAAGGGAAAAAGAATAAGTGTCCACTGGTAGGGATTTAGGTGAAAGAATAAAGAGTTTAAATAGGACAAAGGGACGCTCGTGGGAGCTACCGGAGGTCGACTCTTATGCCGTGTTCACACCGGACGCGGCGCGAATTTGCGGCGCGACCAGATTACATGCAAAGTCAATCCACAGACGCGCCGCCCCGCGAATCGGCGATTTTTTCGCGGGGCGGCGCGATAGACGCGTTTGAGGCGGCGCGAACAGAGCGTTTGACGAGGGGCGAACAGAGCGAAGGACGCGGCGCGAATTCGCGTGAGTTCAATTCTCCCAACTCCAGCGGAGAATTCGCGTGACGCAAAGTTGCGGCAGCCAATCAGCGTTGAGAATCAGCGTTGAGAAGCTCCGCCCGTCATCACCGCCGTCTTGCCGGTCCCGAATGAAACTGCTGCTGCTTCGCCTGAACCAGCGCTGGCAGCGGCCGTCATTCAGACGCTGTTGTGGGACTACGGATAATATTATGAACCCAGACACCATGGAGTTTGATGTTCCGACACATGTGGAGTTTACACAACAAGTATAAAGCAGAACTAGTGGTTAATTCCATGGTGGGTGGCAGAATCGGTATCCGTTTTACGGAGATAAGACCGGCGCAGTTCCTGGAGGAGTCGGAGAAATTCACCGAGCTGTGTGCGGCTACGGATGGTGTTATGAACCCAAACACGAGGGCGTTTCATGTTCCGACATGTTTGGGACTTCCACAACAAGTATAAAGCAAAACCAGTGGTTATTTATTCCATGGTCGATAGCGGAAATGAAAGCTCCTTTCACAGAGACAAGTGACTGAGATAAGCCACGCCCCTTTCGCGGCGCGATGTTTCGAGTTTGGTGTGAACACCCTCGTTTCACTCGCGCGACTAAACTTCCGCGGTGAACGCGGCGCGATAATTCGCGCCGCGTCCGGTGTGAACACGGCATTAGTCGGTAGAAATCCAAGTTGAAATCTGTTTCACGGAGCGACGGGTTCCTCCTGCACGGTCAGTTTAGAGTCTTCTGCTGAAGAAGCGATGCGGCAAGAGGCGAGGAAATAAGGACTTGTTTTGATGCTTTTAATGGTTTTATGTGAAGCACTTTGAATCGCCTTGTTGTTGAAATGTGCTACAAATAAACTTGCCGTGCTAAATGCCCCCCGCTCCCCTTAGGAGCTGGTACTGGTGCAGCAGGACTTCGTGGCGGTTCGGGAGGACGAGATCTGCGTGTTTCGGGGCGAGAAGGTTCAGGTCCTGGCGTCCAACCAGCAGGGTCAGAGTCTGGTGTACCGGCCGGCCAACAGCGACTCGCCGGCCGCCGAGGGCTGGGTGGCCCGCAGCGCGCTCAACACACACTGACACACACGAGGACACAACCACACACCCACGCAGAGTCGGGTTTACTACGAATACACGTACCAATACTGCAAGGTAGCGGGGCCAGAGGCATGCTGGGAAACTCTTTGCTGAAACAAAGAGCCGGAGCCTTAAAGGTGGAGATGTCAGGCGGTCCAATACAGCCCAAAAGATCTAAACCTTAAAATTCACCATGAAACAGTCAATCCTGACCCTTGACGGAGTGAATATTGGGAATGTTATTAATTGATGAATCAACTAATCGTTTCATCTTTGCAATGAGCAGTTTCTTCAAAGTGAATTGCTGAATTTGACTGGATGTTGAGGGTAAAACCCGAACCCAGGAGGGCCCTTCTGTCGGGGCCGCTCCTCCACCCTTCAGGCTCCAGACATGGCTGTGAGCTACACACACACACACACACACACACACACACACACACACACACACACACACACACACACACACTCCCAGTCTCCTCCCTCCTGGTGCTTCAACATCCAACCAAAAACAGACACGCCTCCGTCCTCGCCTCGTCCAATCAGACGTCCACTACTGCAAACCGACTGCACTTTGACGGCGTCACAAACTGTCCTGATGAGGTCACGTGACCACATCATCATCATCACCGACGACGACGAAGACGACAAACTGTGATTCCAGGAAGCTGCGACCCAGAGACCATAAAAAAAGTAAAAAATAATAATAAAAGCCTCCTGGAAGAGAAGAGGTGAAAAAGACCCGTCAGCCAATCAGAACTGACCTCTCGCTTTCTCCTGTTAATAGTGTGTATATACAGACTGAAGAAACACACACACTCCACACACACACGCACACACACACACACACACACTCCACACACACACACACTCCACACACACACACACCCCACTGCTATGATGATGAAGATTAACTATGATGATTATAATTAAGAATAATAGAAGCTGTTTTTCACCTCAATTAGAAAAAAAGAGAAACTATTTGTCATATTGTTTGAGAGAGAAAGAGAATGTGTGTGTGTGTGTGTGTGTGTGTGTGTGTGTGTGTGTGTGTGTGTTCGTGACGACGTCCTGTGTGTGTTTTCCACGGGCAGTTAGGTGTGTCCTGGTGTAGCGTTGCCATGAAGACTCGTTGTGTTTGCGGTGACACCAGTTCTTTTGTCTTTTTAGCGAACCAGAGCTGCCACCGTCCCTCCTTCCCTCCTTCCCTCCTTCCCTCCTTCCTTCCTCCCCTCCTTCCTTCCTCCCCTCCTTCCTTCCTCCCCCTCTTGTGCATGCAGCTCTGGTTAGTTTGATATTATGCATTTCTTGTTCCTGTACATAGACCTGACCTCCAACTGCTCCTCCACTAACTCTGGACACTGAAAGCTGTCTCTCTGCCCGACAGACAGACAGCTCCACCTACTGACTGTCTGTCTGTACTACACACTCTCTACCGGTCTCTCTCTCTCTCTCTCTACCTCTCTACCTATCTCTCTCTCGCTCTCTCTCTGTCTCTCTACCTGTCTCTCTCTCTCTCTCTCTCTCTCTACCTGTCTCTCTCTCTACCTGTCTCTCTCTCTCTCTCTCTCTCTCTCTCTCTCTCTCTCTCTCTCTCTCTCTACCTGTCTCTCTCTCTCTCTCTCTCTGTTTCTCTGGTGCCATTCTCAGACACCCCGGTCCTTAAGGAGCTAGGCAGCCTGTCAAGTGCACTACGGAGGTCTTAAGGTGGAAGTGGTGCACTACGGAGGTCTTAAGGTGGAAGTGGTGCACTATGGAGGTCTTAAGGTGGAAGTGGTGCACTACGGAGGTCTTAAGGTGGAAGTGGTGCACTACGGAGGTCTTAAGGTGGAAGTGGTGCACTACGGAGGTCTTAAGGTGGAAGTGGTGCACTACGGAGGTCTTAAGGTGGAAGTGGTGCACTACGGCGGTCTTAAGGTGGAAGTGGTGCACTATGGAGGTCTTAAGGTGGAAGTGGTGCACTATGGAAGTCTTAAGGTGGAAGTGGTGCACTACGGAGGTCTTAAGGTGGAAGTGGTGCACTACGGAGGTCTTAAGGTGGAAGTGGTGCACTATGGAGGTCTTAAGGTGGAAGTGGTGCACTACGGAGGTCTTAAGGTGGAAGTGGTGCACTATGGAGGTCTTAAGGTGGGAAGTGGTGCACTACGGAGGTTTTAAGGTGGAAGTGGTGCACTACGGAGGTCTTAAGGTGGAAGTGGTGCACTATGGAGGTCTTAAGGTGGAAGTGGTGCACTACGGAGGTCTTAAGGTGGAAGTGGTGCACAAAGGAGGTCTTAAGGTGGAAGTGGTGCACAAAGGAGGTCTTAAGGTGGAAGTGGTGCACTATGGAGGTCTTAAGGTGGAAGTGGTGCACTAAGGAGGTCTTAAGGTGGAAGTGGTGCACTAAAGAGGTCTTAAGGTGGGAAGCGGTGCACTAAGGAGGGTGTTGGGAGAGACGTGGAACGCTGCCTTCAAATGCAGCTCAGGAGGTTGTATTTTTGAGAACCACGTTGCGTTAAGGGCAACACACACTGGTGTACAAGATGAACATGAAACATTTGGAAGTTATTGGTTCTCAGCCGGTTTGTTCCACTGGGGAACCGGGAAGTTAGAACACGTCTCAGGAGCTCCAGAGAGCTGCAGACGCGCTTCGGAGGGAAAGAATCTCAACTTTCAAGCCACGAGAAATCCTCAGAGACGATTGTATGACACGACCGAAAGCATTAAAATCCTCTCTGTAAATTCTTCTTTCATTATTTAAAATATTACTTGTAAAACATGTAAAACTATGACAGAAAAAAGTCCATTACCTGCTGAGATAGAAGAGAAAGACCCCATTAAAAGCTTTCTCTCCATCTTCCATTATGTTTCATTCAACATGTTTAACCGAGTGTGTGTTGCTCTTTAACGATCTTTAATGCCGCATTCATGTCCTGTAAAAAAGGAAAAACACGGACTCCTCAAGTCTGTTCAAGGTATTTAAATACAAACTCATGTACAGTATTTATATCCCCTCTTAATGACGTCACACGTAACACGAACGTGGCATTAATGAGGTGAACCACACTTTAAAAAATGGACGCCACCTTTGTTTCCTTTTCCAGGAATGTCAATGTTGTGATTGAGAATGCACCAACAAAAACAACAACAACAAACAGAGTAGACAACGTCTATGGGGTCCAATATCTTTAAGAAAATGTCTACAAACGTCACAACTGGAGAACTTGGAGTGCACTGAAAGGTTGAGGGTGATGGTGCTTAAACAGGAAATGGGTGCATTATGAAGAGTTTAAGGAAGAATGGAGTGCACTATGCAGGTTTTAGGATGGATGGTAGTGCACTATGAATGACCTAGGGCGCACTAAACCAGGTTTTAGGGTTAACCCTCAAACATAGTGCACTATGGAGAGGGAAGGTAGTGCACTAAGCCGGGTTTAAGGAGGAACATAGCACACTATGGAGGACTTATTTCTACGCTACATCCTCCTGAGTGCACTACAATAGGTTGAAGGTGTAAAGTAGTGTACTAGGGAAGGTTTAGGATGTGAAAATATGCTGTTTGAGACCTAGCCTTGTTGCCGATAGGCAAACTCAACTAACCAATCAAACAGTGTTATTTGTACAGAACTAACAGCTGCTAACTGACCGCTAACAGCTCTCTGTCGTTGTTTGTAATAAACTTCATTTTTCATCCAAAACCGTCTGTATGAGGTGTTTATTCTTTGTGGAGCCAGATTAATCAATAAAACTGTATTAGCCTTATTAGCAAAGCATTGTAATATGAGGTGTTATTTTGTGAAATGTAATGTTTGATTCATTACCAGTGAAAAGTTATGAATCAGCCGTTATGCAGACGATGTTCTTATTTCCCTCAATAATAACCAATAAGTCATCAGATGTTTTATTTACATACAAAACAGTTTGTGTCACATGAGATAATTTAATTTAAGAAGTTAATATCAGCTTGTTCAATGCTGCTTTTATTGTGAAAATCTGGACACTGAAACAGGAAGCTGTTCCTGTTTAAATCTAAGCTTCCTGTATCCTGCTGCTTTCTGCTCTTATTCAGCCGTTGCTCAGAGGATCTTTGTCTCTTTCAGTAAACCATTGAACGGCGCTTAGTTCTCCATCTACTGAACTAAATAACATCTAGAAGTCAAAACTTTCTCCAAAATAAAAGCATCAGAGACATTCGTCCTCTCACACAACTTAAATACTACGCACTGTTCCATTTTACCTGATTAGTGTTGTGATTGGATGTTACCATTGCAGAGTTACACAGATAAAAACACATCTGACTAGACACCAACGCATGTTTGTACAATATGCAGATTGTACAAACATACAAGATAATAACGGTCGTTATCTCGAGAACATGTCGTCAGTATGATCATGTGTCGTTCACATGCTATCATAACGCTGACTCGACACTCCGGCTGGACGTGAACTTCCATTCTGTGGATTTAAAGAGTTCTTCCTTTGAGCGACTCGTCTGAGACGCTCAACACATCCTGCACCGAACCCAACATGCGATACTTTCTGCCCTAAAAGAACAATTACTATGATTGAGCGAGGTTCAGTTGTTTGTGGAACACGGCGTGTTGGCGTACAGTTGCATCCTGATAAGAGCCGCTGTAAAGCAGTAAACTAATTAAACCAATTACAGCGCAGGAGATAGCGGACGAGTCTGAAGGTCCAACGTTATCTACTCTGCTTCTTCACACTCTCACGCAACCGATCGGGAATAAAGTAAAGATAGACAAGTTAAAAAAAATATATTATTTATTAACCAAACTTTAACCCCTTTTGTTATTGTTAATTGATAAAACACTTATCATACAGTATGTAGTTCAAATTTGATTTTTCTTTTCTTTTGTAAACTGAGTTTATGGACTGTTGAGCGGACACAGAAAGACATAAAATATTTAATTTCTTGGACATTGTATAGACAAAACGGTTAAATAAACAAAACATATATAGTTGCAGCTGCACTGAGGATATGTTGATATATAGTCATTTAAAATGTAAATGAATGGGTTCAAACTGAAATTTTACTCATAATATTAAAGTAAATATTGTAGTTTTCAATGTTCAATATGAAGTGTTTTATCGAGATGTAGAGTTTGATGTGCGGGTGATAGTGGGATGTCACAACAACCCACCCGTTATCCCGTCACAGATAATCAGTTCAAGGATTCATTCGGCAGGAAGAATCAGCATGTTCCCATTCAAATTAAAAGCAGATCATAAATCAATGTAGAGTTGCAGTGAAACACAGGTGAGGAGAAAACTAGAGTGAAATGTGAAAGGTACACGTGTTGAATTGGACCCGTTCTTAGAGTCTTATCTCGTTGACTGTGGCCCAGATGAAGCTCATCGATGGTCGTCAGACCACGCACAGTCTTTTATTGTGAAAAGCAGAGTGAAGTCCACAGCCGAGCGGTTACATAATCCACAAAGATTATTTGTTTTCTGAAGTCATCATCATGTAGACCGACGGAGGCGACATAAGATCAGCCGCCGTGAGTCAGTGTGTTCAGCTGAAGTGGAAGTGAAGGAAACAGACATGCAGTCCATCTTTGCAACGAATGGATCGGAAACTCCCGAGCCGGTGAAAGCTCAGGTGACAGGTGAGTTTGATTTGGTTGTAAAATAGTTTTTATAAACACATGTTATGTAATAAACTGTGAATAACTGTATTTAGTTTCAGATGCAGAACTTTTCTTTTGGATCGACACCAAACATCACATAACAAGTTCCTCACTTTGTCATTGTATTATATAAAGTTTATTATATTAGATGTTATGTGTGAAACTATTTAAAGCTGCAGTTTGTTTCTCACTTTGCATGCGTGATGAAATTAAAATGTGTCTTTCAAAGTTAAAAGTTATTCTAATTTATGCCTAGAAATAAAATGTTTGAATAACAAATTGATCGGTTTAATACATGTATTTGGAATATATATATATATATATATATATAAACATTTGCATTAAGTAGAAAATCAATCAATCAATAATTTCTTTAACAGTGGGAAGAATTGGGTGCTGATTTTTGCAATTTATTGATTAAGTTAATAGTTTTGTATTTTAGTTGTTTAAAATGATAAAATCTGGGTATTAAATTAATCTTTAATGTTTCCCTTTATTATATTTCATCTTCTTGTTTACATTTTAGTTTTACACCGTCAGCAGGAACCGGCTAATAATACCGGCTAACAATAAACAAGGTAAAATACCTGCGTGACCTTTGACCTGCAGGGTCCATCCCGTCCTGGCTGCAGGGAACTCTGCTGAGGAACGGACCGGGGCGCTTCTCTGTGGGCGGCTCCCAGTACAACCACTGGTTTGACGGCATGTCGCTCCTTCACAGCTTCACCTTCGGCAACGGTGAGTGAAAGAAATGAAGATTGACATGAAACGTAATCTCACTGAAGGACATGTGAACTCGCTGCTGTGAGACTTTAGCGGTGTGGTCGTTGCTTCAGGTGAGGTGACGTACAGGAGCAAGTTTCTGAAGAGTGAGACATACAAAAGGAACATCAAGGCCGACAGGATCGTCGTCTCTGAGTTTGGAACCATGATCTACCCGGATCCCTGCAAAAACATCTTTTCCAGGTACAGTCCATCTAGAATAGGTAGAGATCTGTTTCAGTCCATGCAGAATACGTAGAGATCTGTTACAGTCCATCCAGAATAAGTAGAGATCTGTTTCAGTCCATCCAGAATAAGTAGAGATCTGTTTCAGTCCATCCAGAATAAGTAGAGATCTGTTTCAGTCCATCCAGAATAAGTAGAGATCTGTTACAGTCCATCCAGAATAAGTAGAGATCTGTTTCAGTCCATCCAGAATAAGTAGAGATCTGTTTCAGTCCATCCAGAATAAGTAGAGATCTGTTACAGTCCATCCAGAATAAGTAGAGATCTGTTTCAGTCCATCCAGAATAAGTAGAGATCTGTTTCAGTCCATCCAGAATAAGTAGAGATCTGTTTCAGTCCATCCAGAATAAGTAGAGATCTGTTTCAGTCCATCCAGAATAAGTAGAGATCTGTTTCAGTCCATCCAGAATAAGTAGAGATCTGTTTCAGTCCACTTTGAGATTGCTCAAATATAAAGTGCAATACAAATACAATGTATTATTATTATTATTATTATTATTATTATTATTATTATTATTATTATTATTATTATTATCCAGAATAGGTAGAGATCTGTTTCAGTCCATCCAGAATAAGTAGAGATCTGTATTCCTTGGCCCAGGACCTACTTCTATGGTCATTTGAGATTGATTTATTGGTTGTACAGGTTAACTTTTCTCAAACTCTCTTTAGGGCATTCACGCACTTCAGCAACATCATCCCTGACTTCACCGATAACAACTTGATCAACATCATCCGCTACGGTCAAGACTACTACGCCTCCTCCGAGGTCAACTACATCAACCAGATTGACCCCGTGACCCTGGAAACTGCCGGCCGGGTAAACTGCTCTTCATCGCCTCCTCAAAGTACAAATACTTCCTCAAATGTTTGTTTTCTTCATACAAACTCTCCGCCAATTTCTAGATTAACTACAGGAACCACATCGCTCTGAACCTGGCGACGGCGCACCCTCACTATGACACCGAGGGCAACACCTACAACATGGGCACGGCCTTAATGGGCATGGGCCTGCCAAAATACGTCATCTTTAAAGTCCCAGCTGCTGCTTCAGGTAAGGAGGCCCACAGTAATCTGATTTGACTTCAAGAACCTCAAAGATGTCGTGTTCATGTTGATGCTGGAGGACTTTACCAGACTACTGCCGGGGAACTTTGTGTTTTAGATTAGTTGCAGCGATAAAGTTACTTTATTGTACCTGAGCTCCAGAAGTTGCGTCTTTATCTAAAACAGTCTAATTGTTTAATGATGCTGCAATCAGACTGTCCAGGAAACAGATTGGATATCAGTACAGTCCTAAAAGAGATTGGCAGCATAACTACTTCTCTTCAGAAGTAGTTATGTAAATAAGAAACCTGGTTTCACTTTTTCAGGTTCAAGGATTAAGTTTATTAAATAGAGAAAAAGGAGCAAAGTAGTACTATTTTAAGAAGTTGGGAGACTGGCAGCCAAGGAGTCCGGCTGAGGCTGAACATCTTTATTTCTGCAGTAATTGGACATAAACCAACGTGTTGAACAGATGGTGGCGCTAGAGCTCAGGAAATGTTCATCCTCAGGGGAACATGAACGATGATAACCATAGAAACGGGAGTAGACGGACATTCCCATTCAAATCAACGGAGCAGGACGGTCAGAGCGGCGGCCATTTTGATGTGTACCATTGCCCTTGCTGATTTAAGTATCAAGTAAACACATTTAACAATCAGTGGAGTCATGACGTTACGAAGTTTAGAGAGTAAATTAGTTATATTTAAAAACGTCATCACAACTAGAGGAGGTGGAAGCTGGAGAGGCTGGCAGACGACTGGGTAAGTTGCTAGCTTGCTAATTGCACCATGCTTTAATGCTACACTGGTTATAGAAGAGGGAGCCTAACTCCCCACCGCTAGGAGAGGGATAAGCTAGCTAGCTAGCTTGTCCCTCTCCTAGTTAGCTAGATAGATAGCTAGCTAACTCGCCAGCCGTTCATCTCCAGAGCTGCAAACACTTTCCCGCCTCACCATATCAAAATCTGATATTGATAATAAAAGTAGTACTTACAACGTTGAGTTGTTTGTTCCAGATAAAGAGCGGAAGAAGCCGGCGCTGAGGAAAGTCCAGCAGGTGTGTTCGATCCCGCTTCGCTCCACTCTGTTCCCGAGTTACTTCCACAGCTTCGGCATGACCGACAACTACATCGTGTTCGTGGAGCAGCCCTTCAAACTGGACATCGTCAAGCTGGCCACCGCCTACTTCAGAGGGGTCAACTGGGGGAGCTGCCTCAAATTCGACAAGGACGACATCGTAAGTCCCCACTTACGCGTCTTTACAAGTTCATATCCGAACAATCACACTGGATGTTGTCACGTGAAAGCCAGGCTATGGTTTTGTTATAGTGTCCTCAACTAAAGTCCAGCAACACTTGTAATATGTTTCAGCTTGTGGTCATCAGTAAATGTAGTTCTATTTACTACAAGTGTTGCTGGGGCTTTCAGAAATATCTCATGACTGTTTAGCCGCATCGATCATGGCTTCCTAGTTTCACTGAGGAGCTCAGAATTTAATGTTTTTTACAGAATCTGGTTCAAACAAATGGCTTATTTACTGTATGTGATAATGACTGATGAATGTTGCAAGAAATACAAAAAATACAAGAAATTAGTGTGCGAGGTCTCCACAGAGATTCTGATGCCCACCTGACTCAGGTGTGTTGCCTAGCGCAGAATAATATAATATAATAATCAACACTATAACCGGACCGTTTGCTTTTCCTTCCCCAGACTTTGTTTCACGTCGTCAACAGAAAGACGGGAAAGGCCGTGTCTACCCGTTACTACGGCGACGCCCTGGTGGTCTTTCACCACATCAACGCGTACGAGGACGACGGCCACGTGGTGTTCGACCTGATCACCTACGAGAACAGCAACCTGTACGAGATGTTCTACATCCAGAACATGAGGCAGGAGACCGACGACTTCATCCGGAACAACCAAAGCTTCTCGCCGCCGGTGTGCCAGAGGTTCGTCCTGCCGCTCCACGTCCACAAGGTGAAGTCCGACGACAGAAATACACCAAAGACGACTTCCACGAGTCGCGTGTTAACAGTTTGCGGTGATGCGTTCTCCAGGAAGCACCCAGAGGATCCAACTTGGTGACCCTGACGGACACGACGGCCCAGGCAGCGGTGCAGGAGGACGGCTCCGTCTTCTGCCGGCCAGAAACTCTGTTTGAAGGTTCGTCATCTGCAGCTCGATTTAAAGACGTTTGATCCTTTTCCCTAGCTAACGAGTACGAGTCCTCCTCAGGTCTGGAGTTGCCGGGAATCAACTACAACTTCAACGCTAAGAAGTACCGATACTTCTACGGCTCCAGGGTGGAGCTGTCGCCTCATCCCAACAAGGTGACACACGTCCGACGTCCAAAAACATCTTTCAGGAAAGAATCACAAACTGTCTGTCGATCGTTCCACCATTGTGGACTGAAACGTCTCAACAAACACACTCGAGTTCCCCAGAGGATGAACCATTGAAGTTACTGGTTCAGGCCAAACCTGGGCGAGTTTACCATAGCTGCGACCTTCATGGTGAATTTCAGCCTCTTGACCGACATGAAAAACATTTTAAGGGTCATATAGCGCCATAATTATAATTTGTCTAATACTTTTGTTTATGATTAAATATCAGCAAAAAAGACATTTCTCATCAGCCTCTGCTTTACTTTGAAGGGGTGCATTGATTTCTTAAAATCTTGTCTCAATACAGACGAGACGGTATGATCGCTTGTAACGGTCCGTTTCCCATCGCTGCCCCTGAACGCAACAGACGTAATGCGTCTGTTGACGTTCTAAGTGAGGAGAGAGCCTGAAATATCTATCGGAGGTTAATCCGATAGACTTCAACTCTCTCGCTCTCGTCCAACAGATGGCCAAGTTCGACATCGTCACCAGGACCCACGTGGAGTGGAAGCAGGAGAACTGCTTTCCTTCGGAGCCGGTGTTCGTCGCGTCTCCGGGAGCCGTGGAGGAAGACGACGGTGAGCGTAGTGACTACTGAACTAAGGAGTAGTAACTACTAAACTAACGAGTAGTGACTACTGAACTAACGAGTAGTAACTACTAAACTAACGAGTAGTAACTACTGAACTAACGAGTAGTGACTACTAAACTAACGAGTAGTAACTACTAAACTAACGAGTAGTAACTACTGAACTAACGAGTAGTGACTACTGAACTAACGAGTAGTGACTACTGAACTAACGAGTAGTAACTACTAAACTAACGAGTAGTGACTACTGAACTAACGAGTAGTAACTACTAAACTAACGAGTAGGAACTACTGAATTAACGAGTAGTAACTACTGAACTAACGAGTAGTGACTACTAAACTAACGAGTAGTGACTACTGAACTAACGAGTAGTAACTACTGAACTAACGAGTAGTAACTACTGAATTAACGAGTAGTAACTACTGAACTCATGAGTAGTGACTACTGAACTAACGAGTAGTGACTACTAAACTAACGAGTAGTAACTACTAAACTAACGAGTAGTAACTACTGAACTAACGAGTAGTAACTACTGAATTAACGAGTAGTAACTACTGAACTAACGAGTAGTGACTACTAAACTAACGAGTAGTGACTACTGAACTAACGAGTAGTAACTACTGAACTAACGAGTAGTGACTACTGAACTAACGAGTAGTAACTACTGAATTAACGAGTAGTAACTACTGAACTCATGAGTAGTGACTACTAAACTCATGAGTAGTGACTACTAAACTAACGAGTAGTAACTACTAAACTAACGAGTAGTAACTACTGAACTAACGAGTAGTAACTACTGAACTAACGAGTAGTGACTACTAAACTCATGAGTAGTGACTACTAAACTCATGAGTAGTAACTACTAAACTAACGAGTAGTAACTACTGAACTAACGAGTAGTAACTACTGAACTAACGAGTAGTGACTACTGAACTCATGAGTAGTGACTACTAAACTCATGAGTAGTAACTACTAAACTAACGAGTAGTAACTACTAAACTAACGAGTAGTAACTACTGAACTAACGAGTAGTAACTACTGAACTAACGAGTAGTAACTACTGAACTAACAAGTAGTGACTACTAAACTCATGAGTAGTGACTACTAAACTCATGAGTAGTAACTACTAAACTAACGAGTAGTAACTACTGAACTAACGAGTAGTAACTACTGAACTAACGAGTAGTAACTACTGAACTAACGAGTAGTGACTACTAAACTCATGAGTAGTGACTACTAAACTCATGAGTAGTAACTACTAAACTAACGAGTAGTAACTACTAAACTAACGAGTAGTAACTACTGAACTAACGAGTAGTAACTACTGAACTAACGAGTAGTGACTACTAAACTCATGAGTAGTAACTACTGAATTAACGAGTAGTAACTACTGAACTAACGAGTAGTAACTACTGAACTAACGAGTAGTGACTACTGAACTAACGAGTAGTGACTACTAAACTAACGAGTAGTGACTACTGAACTAACGAGTAGTAACTACTGAACTAACGAGTAGTAACTACTGAATTAACGAGTAGTAACTACTGAACTCATGAGTAGTGACTACTGAACTAACGAGTAGTGACTACTAA
This sequence comes from Myoxocephalus aenaeus, assembly GCA_038501785.1. Lineage (NCBI taxonomy): Eukaryota > Metazoa > Chordata > Actinopteri > Perciformes > Cottidae > Myoxocephalus > Myoxocephalus aenaeus. The sequence goes on along the minus strand of JBAMJR010000617.1, from coordinate 144,663 downwards.
ACTAACGAGTAGTAACTACTGAATTAACGAGTAGTAACTACTGAACTAACGAGTAGTGACTACTAAACTAACGAGTAGTAACTACTGAACTAACGAGTAGTAACTACTGAATTAACGAGTAGTAACTACTGAACTAACGAGTAGTGACTACTAAACTAACGAGTAGTGACTACTGAACTAACGAGTAGTAACTACTGAACTAACGAGTAGTGACTACTGAACTAACGAGTAGTAACTACTGAATTAACGAGTAGTAACTACTGAACTCATGAGTAGTGACTACTAAACTCATGAGTAGTGACTACTAAACTAACGAGTAGTGACTACTAAACTAACGAGTAGTAACTACTAAACTAACGAGTAGTAACTACTGAACTAACGAGTAGTAACTACTGAACTAACGAGTAGTGACTACTAAACTCATGAGTAGTGACTACTAAACTCATGAGTAGTAACTACTAAACTAACGAGTAGTAACTACTGAACTAACGAGTAGTGACTACTGAACTAACGAGTAGTGACTACTGAACTCATGAGTAGTGACTACTAAACTCATGAGTAGTAACTACTAAACTAACGAGTAGTAACTACTGAACTAACGAGTAGTAACTACTGAACTAACGAGTAGTAACTACTGAACTAACGAGTAGTAACTACTGAACTAACGAGTAGTGACTACTAAACTCATGAGTAGTGACTACTAAACTCATGAGTAGTAACTACTAAACTAACGAGTAGTAACTACTGAACTAACGAGTAGTAACTACTGAACTAACGAGTAGTAACTACTGAACTAACGAGTAGTGACTACTAAACTCATGAGTAGTGACTACTAAACTCATGAGTAGTAACTACTAAACTAACGAGTAGTAACTACTGAACTAACGAGTAGTAACTACTGAACTAACGAGTAGTAACTACTGAACTAACGAGTAGTGACTACTAAACTCATGAGTAGTAACTACTAAACTCATGAGTAGTAACTACTGAACTAACGAGTAGTAACTACTGAACTAACGAGTAGTGACTACTGAACTAACGAGTAGTAACTACTGAATTAACGAGTAGTAACTACTGAACTAACGAGTAGTAACTACTGCATTAACGAGTAGTAACTACTGAACTAACGAGTAGTGACTACTGAACTAACGAGTAGTAACTACTGCATTAACGAGTAGTAACTACTGCATTAACGAGTAGTAACTACTGAATTAACGAGTAGTAACTACTGAACTAACGAGTAGTGACTACTGAATTAACGAGTAGTAACTACTGAACTAACGAGTAGTGACTACTGAATTAACGAGTAGTAACTACTGAACTCATGAGTAGTAACTACTGAACTCATGAGTAGTAACTACTGAACTCATGAGTAGTAACTACTGCATTAACGAGTAGTAACTACTGAACTAACGAGTAGTAACTACTGAATTAACGAGTAGTAACTACTGAACTAACGAGTAGTGACTACTGAACTAACGAGTAGTGACTACTGAACTAACGAGTAGTGACTACTGAACTAACGAGTAGTAACTACTGAACTCATGAGTAGTAACTACTGCATTAACGAGTAGTAACTACTGAACTAACGAGTAGTAACTACTGAACTAACGAGTAGTAACTACTGAATTAACGAGTAGTAACTACTGAACTAACGAGTAGTGACTACTGAACTAACGAGTAGTGACTACTGAACTAACGAGTAGTAACTACTGAACTCATGAGTAGTAACTACTGAACTCATGAGTAGTGACTACTGAACTAACGAGTAGTAACTACTGAACTCATGAGTAGTGACTACTGAACTAACGAGTAGTGACTACTGAACTAACGAGTAGTAACTACTGAACTAACGAGTAGTGACTACTGAACTAACGAGTAGTGACTACTGAACTAACGAGTAGTGACTACTGAACTAACGAGTAGTAACTACTGAACTAACGAGTAGTGACTACTGAACTAACGAGTAGTGACTACTGAACTAACGAGTAGTAACTACTGCATTAACGAGTAGTGACTACTGAACTAACGAGTAGTGACTACTGAACTAACGAGTAGTAACTACTGAACTAACGAGTAGTAACTACTGAACTAACGAGTAGTAACTACTGAACTAACGAGTAGTAACTACTGCATTAACGAGTAGTGACTACTAAACTCATGAGTAGTGACTACTAAACTAACGAGTAGTAACTACTAAACTAACGAGTAGTAACTACTGAACTAACGAGTAGTAACTACTGAACTAACGAGTAGTGACTACTAAACTCATGAGTAGTGACTACTAAACTCATGAGTAGTAACTACTAAACTAACGAGTAGTAACTACTGAACTAACGAGTAGTAACTACTGAACTAACGAGTAGTGACTACTGAACTCATGAGTAGTGACTACTAAACTCATGAGTAGTAACTACTAAACTAACGAGTAGTAACTACTGAACTAACGAGTAGTAACTACTGAACTAACGAGTAGTAACTACTGAACTAACGAGTAGTGACTACTAAACTCATGAGTAGTGACTACTAAACTCATGAGTAGTAACTACTAAACTAACGAGTAGTAACTACTGAACTAACGAGTAGTAACTACTGAACTAACGAGTAGTAACTACTGAACTAACGAGTAGTGACTACTAAACTCATGAGTAGTGACTACTAAACTAACGAGTAGTAACTACTAAACTAACGAGTAGTAACTACTGAACTAACGAGTAGTAACTACTGAACTAACGAGTAGTAACTACTGAACTAACGAGTAGTGACTACTAAACTCATGAGTAGTAACTACTAAACTCATGAGTAGTAACTACTGAACTAACGAGTAGTAACTACTGAACTAACGAGTAGTGACTACTGAACTAACGAGTAGTAACTACTGAATTAACGAGTAGTAACTACTGAACTAACGAGTAGTAACTACTGCATTAACGAGTAGTAACTACTGAACTAACGAGTAGTGACTACTGAACTAACGAGTAGTAACTACTGCATTAACGAGTAGTAAGTACTGCATTAACGAGTAGTAACTACTGAATTAACGAGTAGTAACTACTGAACTAACGAGTAGTGACTACTGAATTAACGAGTAGTAACTACTGAACTAACGAGTAGTGACTACTGAATTAACGAGTAGTAACTACTGAACTCATGAGTAGTAACTACTGAACTCATGAGTAGTAACTACTGAACTCATGAGTAGTAACTACTGCATTAACGAGTAGTAACTACTGAACTAACGAGTAGTAACTACTGAATTAACGAGTAGTAACTACTGAACTAACGAGTAGTGACTACTGAACTAACGAGTAGTGACTACTGAACTAACGAGTAGTGACTACTGAACTAACGAGTAGTAACTACTGAACTCATGAGTAGTAACTACTGCATTAACGAGTAGTAACTACTGAACTAACGAGTAGTAACTACTGAACTAACGAGTAGTAACTACTGAATTAACGAGTAGTAACTACTGAACTAACGAGTAGTGACTACTGAACTAACGAGTAGTGACTACTGAACTAACGAGTAGTAACTACTGAACTCATGAGTAGTAACTACTGAACTCATGAGTAGTGACTACTGAACTAACGAGTAGTAACTACTGAACTCATGAGTAGTGACTACTGAACTAACGAGTAGTAACTACTGAACTAACGAGTAGTAACTACTGAACTAACGAGTAGTGACTACTGAACTAACGAGTAGTGACTACTGAACTAACGAGTAGTAACTACTGAACTAACGAGTAGTAACTACTGAACTAACGAGTAGTGACTACTGAACTAACGAGTAGTAACTACTGCATTAACGAGTAGTAACTACTGAACTAACGAGTAGTGACTACTGAACTAACGAGTAGTAACTACTGAACTAACGAGTAGTAACTACTGAACTAACGAGTAGTAACTACTGAACTAACGAGTAGTAACTACTGCATTAACGAGTAGTAACTACTGAACTAACGAGTAGTGACTACTAAACTAACGAGTAGTAACTACTGAACTAACGAGTAGTAACTACTGCATTAACGAGTAGTAACTACTGAACTAACGAGTAGTAACTACTGAACTAACGAGTAGTAACTACTGAACTAACGAGTAGTAACTACTGAACTCATGAGTAGTAACTACTGCATTAACGAGTAGTAACTACTGAACTAACGAGTAGTAACTACTGAACTAACGAGTAGTAACTACTGAATTAACGAGTAGTAACTACTGAACTAACGAGTAGTGACTACTGAACTAACGAGTAGTGACTACTGAACTAACGAGTAGTGACTACTGAACTAACGAGTAGTGACTACTGAACTAACGAGTAGTAACTACTGAACTCATGAGTAGTGACTACTGAACTAACGAGTAGTAACTACTGAACTAACGAGTAGTAACTACTGAACTAACGAGTAGTGACTACTGAACTAACGAGTAGTGACTACTGAACTAACGAGTAGTAACTACTGAACTAACGAGTAGTAACTACTGAACTAACGAGTAGTGACTACTGAACTAACGAGTAGTAACTACTGCATTAACGAGTAGTAACTACTGAACTAACGAGTAGTGACTACTGAACTAACGAGTAGTAACTACTGAACTAACGAGTAGTAACTACTGAACTAACGAGTAGTAACTACTGAACTAACGAGTAGTAACTACTGCATTAACGAGTAGTAACTACTGAACTAACGAGTAGTGACTACTAAACTAACGAGTAGTAACTACTGAACTAACGAGTAGTAACTACTGCATTAACGAGTAGTAACTACTGAACTAACGAGTAGTAACTACTGAACTAACGAGTAGTAACTACTGAACTAACGAGTAGTAACTACTGAACTCATGAGTAGTAACTACTGAACTAACGAGTAGTAACTACTGAACTAACGAGTAGTAACTACTGAACTCATGAGTAGTAACTACTGAACTAACGAGTAGTAACTACTGAACTAACGAGTAGTAACTACTGCATTAACGAGTAGTAACTACTGAACTAACGAGTAGTAACTACTGAACTAACGAGTAGTAACTACTGAACTAACGAGTAGTAACTACTGAACTCATGAGTAGTAACTACTGAACTAACGAGTAGTAACTACTGAACTAACGAGTAGTAACTACTGAACTCATGAGTAGTAACTACTGAACTAACGAGTAGTAACTACTGAACTAACGAGTAGTAACTACTGAACTAACGAGTAGTAACTACTGAACTAACGAGTAGTAACTACTGAACTAACGAGTAGTAACTACTGAACTCATGAGTAGTAACTACTGAACTAACGAGTAGTAACTACTGAACTAACGAGTAGTAACTACTGAACTCATGAGTAGTAACTACTGAACTCATGAGTAGTAACTACTGAACTAACGAGTAGTAACTACTGAACTAACGAGTAGTAACTACTGAACTAACGAGTAGTAACTACTGAATTAACGAGTAGTAACTACTGAACTAACGAGTAGTGACTACTGAACTAACGAGTAGTGACTACTGAACTAACGAGTAGTGACTACTGAACTAACGAGTAGTGACTACTGAACTAACGAGTAGTGACTACTGAACTAACGAGTAGTAACTACTGAACTAACGAGTAGTAACTACTGAACTAACGAGTAGTAACTACTGAACTCATGAGTAGTGACTACTGAACTCATGAGTAGTAACTACTGAACTCATGAGTAGTAACTACTGAACTAACGAGTAGTAACTACTGAACTAACGAGTAGTAACTACTGAACTAACGAGTAGTAACTACTGAACTAACGAGTAGTAACTACTGAACTAACGAGTAGTAACTACTAAACTAACGAGTAGTAACTACTGAACTCATGAGTAGTGACTACTGAACTCATGAGTAGTGACTACTGAACTCATGAGTAGTGACTACTGAACTAACGAGTAGTAACTACTGAACTCATGAGTAGTGACTACTGAACTAACGAGTAGTAACTACTGAACTAACGAGTAGTAACTACTGAACTAACGAGTAGTGACTACTGAACTAACGAGTAGTGACTACTGAACTAACGAGTAGTAACTACTGAACTAACGAGTAGTAACTACTGAACTAACGAGTAGTGACTACTGAACTAACGAGTAGTAACTACTGAACTAACGAGTAGTAACTACTGCATTAACGAGTAGTAACTACTGAACTAACGAGTAGTGACTACTAAACTAACGAGTAGTAACTACTGAACTAACGAGTAGTAACTACTGCATTAACGAGTAGTAACTACTGAACTAACGAGTAGTAACTACTGAACTAACGAGTAGTGACTACTGAACTAACGAGTAGTAACTACTGAACTAACGAGTAGTAACTACTGAACTAACGAGTAGTGACTACTGAACTAACGAGTAGTGACTACTGAACTAACGAGTAGTGACTACTGAACTAACGAGTAGTGACTACTGAACTAACGAGTAGTAACTACTGAACTAACGAGTAGTAACTACTGAACTAACGAGTAGTAACTACTGAACTAACGAGTAGTGACTACTGAACTAACGAGTAGTAACTACTGCATTAACGAGTAGTAACTACTGAACTAACGAGTAGTGACTACTGAACTAACGAGTAGTGACTACTGAACTAACGAGTAGTAACTACTGAATTAACGAGTAGTAACTACTGAACTAACGAGTAGTGACTACTAAACTAACGAGTAGTGACTACTGAACTAACGAGTAGTGACTACTGAACTAACGAGTAGTGACTACTGAACTAACGAGTAGTAACTACTGAACTAACGAGTAGTAACTACTGAACTAACGAGTAGTGACTACTGAACTAACGAGTAGTGACTACTGAACTAACGAGTAGTGACTACTGAACTAACGAGTAGTAACTACTGAACTAACGAGTAGTAACTACTGAACTAACGAGTAGTAACTACTGAACTAACGAGTAGTGACTACTGAACTAACGAGTAGTAACTACTGCATTAACGAGTAGTAAGTACTGCATTAACGAGTAGTAACTACTGAATTAACGAGTAGTAACTACTGAACTAACGAGTAGTGACTACTGAATTAACGAGTAGTAACTACTGAACTAACGAGTAGTGACTACTGAATTAACGAGTAGTAACTACTGAACTCATGAGTAGTAACTACTGAACTCATGAGTAGTAACTACTGAACTCATGAGTAGTAACTACTGCATTAACGAGTAGTAACTACTGAACTAACGAGTAGTAACTACTGAATTAACGAGTAGTAACTACTGAACTAACGAGTAGTGACTACTGAACTAACGAGTAGTGACTACTGAACTAACGAGTAGTGACTACTGAACTAACGAGTAGTGACTACTGAACTAACGAGTAGTGACTACTGAACTAACGAGTAGTAACTACTGAATTAACGAGTAGTAACTACTGAACTAACGAGTAGTAACTACTGAACTAACGAGTAGTAACTACTGAATTAACGAGTAGTAACTACTGAACTAACGAGTAGTGACTACTGAACTAACGAGTAGTGACTACTGAACTAACGAGTAGTAACTACTGAACTCATGAGTAGTAACTACTGAACTCATGAGTAGTGACTACTGAACTAACGAGTAGTAACTACTGAACTCATGAGTAGTGACTACTGAACTAACGAGTAGTAACTACTGAACTAACGAGTAGTAACTACTGAACTAACGAGTAGTGACTACTGAACTAACGAGTAGTGACTACTGAACTAACGAGTAGTAACTACTGAACTAACGAGTAGTAACTACTGAACTAACGAGTAGTGACTACTGAACTAACGAGTAGTAACTACTGCATTAACGAGTAGTAACTACTGAACTAACGAGTAGTGACTACTGAACTAACGAGTAGTAACTACTGAACTAACGAGTAGTAACTACTGAACTAACGAGTAGTAACTACTGAACTAACGAGTAGTAACTACTGCATTAACGAGTAGTAACTACTGAACTAACGAGTAGTGACTACTAAACTAACGAGTAGTAACTACTGAACTAACGAGTAGTAACTACTGCATTAACGAGTAGTAACTACTGAACTAACGAGTAGTAACTACTGAACTAACGAGTAGTAACTACTGAACTAACGAGTAGTAACTACTGAACTCATGAGTAGTAACTACTGAACTAACGAGTAGTAACTACTGAACTAACGAGTAGTAACTACTGAACTCATGAGTAGTAACTACTGAACTAACGAGTAGTAACTACTGAACTAACGAGTAGTAACTACTGCATTAACGAGTAGTAACTACTGAACTAACGAGTAGTAACTACTGAACTAACGAGTAGTAACTACTGAACTAACGAGTAGTAACTACTGAACTCATGAGTAGTAACTACTGAACTAACGAGTAGTAACTACTGAACTAACGAGTAGTAACTACTGAACTCATGAGTAGTAACTACTGAACTAACGAGTAGTAACTACTGAACTAACGAGTAGTAACTACTGAACTAACGAGTAGTAACTACTGAACTAACGAGTAGTAACTACTGAACTAACGAGTAGTAACTACTGAACTCATGAGTAGTAACTACTGAACTAACGAGTAGTAACTACTGAACTAACGAGTAGTAACTACTGAACTCATGAGTAGTAACTACTGAACTCATGAGTAGTAACTACTGAACTAACGAGTAGTAACTACTGAACTAACGAGTAGTAACTACTGAACTAACGAGTAGTAACTACTGAATTAACGAGTAGTAACTACTGAACTAACGAGTAGTGACTACTGAACTAACGAGTAGTGACTACTGAACTAACGAGTAGTGACTACTGAACTAACGAGTAGTGACTACTGAACTAACGAGTAGTGACTACTGAACTAACGAGTAGTAACTACTGAACTAACGAGTAGTAACTACTGAACTAACGAGTAGTAACTACTGAACTCATGAGTAGTGACTACTGAACTCATGAGTAGTAACTACTGAACTCATGAGTAGTAACTACTGAACTAACGAGTAGTAACTACTGAACTAACGAGTAGTAACTACTGAACTAACGAGTAGTAACTACTGAACTAACGAGTAGTAACTACTGAACTAACGAGTAGTAACTACTGAACTAACGAGTAGTAACTACTAAACTAACGAGTAGTAACTACTGAACTCATGAGTAGTGACTACTGAACTCATGAGTAGTGACTACTGAACTCATGAGTAGTGACTACTGAACTAACGAGTAGTAACTACTGAACTCATGAGTAGTGACTACTGAACTAACGAGTAGTAACTACTGAACTAACGAGTAGTAACTACTGAACTAACGAGTAGTGACTACTGAACTAACGAGTAGTGACTACTGAACTAACGAGTAGTAACTACTGAACTAACGAGTAGTGACTACTGAACTAACGAGTAGTAACTACTGAACTAACGAGTAGTAACTACTGCATTAACGAGTAGTAACTACTGAACTAACGAGTAGTGACTACTAAACTAACGAGTAGTAACTACTGAACTAACGAGTAGTAACTACTGCATTAACGAGTAGTAACTACTGAACTAACGAGTAGTAACTACTGAACTAACGAGTAGTGACTACTGAACTAACGAGTAGTAACTACTGAACTAACGAGTAGTAACTACTGAACTAACGAGTAGTGACTACTGAACTAACGAGTAGTGACTACTGAACTAACGAGTAGTGACTACTGAACTAACGAGTAGTAACTACTGAACTAACGAGTAGTAACTACTGAACTAACGAGTAGTAACTACTGAACTAACGAGTAGTGACTACTGAACTAACGAGTAGTAACTACTGCATTAACGAGTAGTAACTACTGAACTAACGAGTAGTGACTACTGAACTAACGAGTAGTGACTACTGAACTAACGAGTAGTAACTACTGAATTAACGAGTAGTAACTACTGAACTAACGAGTAGTAACTACTGAACTAACGAGTAGTGACTACTGAACTAACGAGTAGTAACTACTGAACTAACGAGTAGTAACTACTGAACTAACGAGTAGTAACTACTGAACTAACGAGTAGTGACTACTAAACTAACGAGTAGTGACTACTGAACTAACGAGTAGTGACTACTGAACTAACGAGTAGTGACTACTGAACTAACGAGTAGTAACTACTGAACTAACGAGTAGTAACTACTGAACTAACGAGTAGTGACTACTGAACTAACGAGTAGTGACTACTGAACTAACGAGTAGTGACTACTGAACTAACGAGTAGTAACTACTGAACTAACGAGTAGTAACTACTGAACTAACGAGTAGTAACTACTGAACTAACGAGTAGTGACTACTGAACTAACGAGTAGTAACTACTGCATTAACGAGTAGTAACTACTGAACTAACGAGTAGTGACTACTGAACTAACGAGTAGTGACTACTGAACTAACGAGTAGTAACTACTGAACTAACGAGTAGTGACTACTAAACTAACGAGTAGTGACTACTGAACTAACGAGTAGTGACTACTGAACTAACGAGTAGTGACTACTGAACTAACGAGTAGTAACTACTGAACTAACGAGTAGTAACTACTGAACTAACGAGTAGTGACTACTGAACTAACGAGTAGTAACTACTGCATTAACGAGTAGTAACTACTGAACTAACGAGTAGTGACTACTGAACTAACGAGTAGTAACTACTGAACTAACGAGTAGTAACTACTGAACTAACGAGTAGTAACTACTGAACTAACGAGTAGTAACTACTGAACTAACGAGTAGTGACTACTGAACTAACGAGTAGTGACTACTGAACTAACGAGTAGTAACTACTGAACTAACGAGTAGTAACTACTGAACTAACGAGTAGTAACTACTGAATTCATCATAAATAAATTGCAGCATTGTTTTCATCATTTACTAACCCTTTACAAATGATCTTATTAATCATATTTAAGTCCTGAATACTTCATTTACAAATGCATCATTTATAAAGTATGAAAGCTTATTAATGAAACGTGTATAACTGTGTTTATGAATGAGTTGCTAATGAGTGTTCATGTTGGAGCAAAGCTTTATGAATGATGAATTCAGTGTGTATTCATGCGTTACTGATGCTGAACAGTGTGTACTTGTTATAAAGCGCTACCTCTCTGTTTCAGGCGTGATCTTGTCGTCTGTCGTGTCTTCAGACCCGAGCGTCTCTCCCTTCATGCTCGTCCTGGACGCCCGGACCTGGGAGGAGCTCGGCCGGGCCTCCATCCCCGCCAGCGTCCACATGGACCTGCACGGACTTTTCATCCCGGCCGTCTGAACAGACCGCTGATTCATATTTATTCCTTCATGTACATTCTGTAACGAGTAACTGATTCTGAACCAGAGGAGGTTTCTTTGTTTTGTATTTATACATTGTTCATTCTACAAGAGACGTTCCAGCCTGATGTCCTTTAAACGTCCGGATCCCCTTTTTTTTTTTTAAATGGACGACTTGTTTTACAGAATTTGGCTGTTAAGGCTTAAATTGCGCAATTACATATTTTTTTCTAAATAAATGTTTTATTCAGTTTGCTGTTGAGTAGAAATACGTGAATTGTTATTGGAAAATACAACTTTACACGCTTTAATTAAATTACTTCTGTAATTATTTCATTCATTTAGTTCAAAATGATCTGTCCAATCTATTAAACCCAAGTTAATTATATATGTATATATATATTTTATTTTATTGTCCAGGTCCCATAATTACATAAGCAAAACCTTTACACTCTAAAACACTTAAAAACAATATATATATATATATATATATATATATATATGAAATTATCTGCATTAATTGTTTTCCGTTGCGATCAGTGGAATAATTTGAGTAATAAATAGATTTAAACACATCAGTTTTTATACAATACACTTTAATTATTTATTTAAATTTGCATTGCAAATATCCAACATCGAGAAGCCGGGTTGTTGAGTCAGAACCGGATCTGGTTTCATCTGGTTGCGTTTGTGTGGCTGCGCTCCCAGGCCAGTGGAATTCTGGGTAATAATCTTTGTATTGATGACACACTGTACCTTCATTACATTATGTAATGTGCGGTTTCTAGCCGCCGACACTTCTGGATCTTATTTTAGTTTTTCACGGCAGCTCTTTTCAGCGGTCGACTAACAGACCTCAGATGTCAGAGGGTCCTTGAACGCACCACAAGAACGAGCTTAACAACCGCCCCTGTTGTCTCCTGGGGTCAGCAGCGTGGACGACCTCCTCAACGCAGAATGTTCTCTTTACATCACAGTAACTCATGGACGAAATAATAAAGAGCAAAGTAAATAGCGGTGAGACGTTTCACTTAAAGCTCCACAGAAGATGAATAGATCTATAGATGTATATTCCTCACATCGGACAACGCATTACTCATTTAATTAACACTAATATATAAAGGTTCAGCTTTGTTGGTGAGACTTTTAGCAGAATTTAGACGTTTCAGATGAAAGTCTGCAGCCAACGTTTTTAAATTAAACTTATTTTGAGGTTTAAAAACGTTCAACTCTAAAAGCGAAAGGTTTGTTAGTAACTTCATTTTCTCTTTAAAGCATCAAGAAGAACAGACTTTGTATTTTCAAAGATGAAAACATGAAAATAAAACCTTTAAACTCTGTTGAGCATCTTTTCATAACGACAGTCGCAGAGTAGAAAACGGAAGTGAGAACTTCAGGTGTCATCAGAATCGTGGGACTTTATTAAACAGTTTAAAATCTCCTGTCCGTCACTTAAAGCTCACGAGTCTTTAAGTCAACGCTGCGCTTCAATGATTTTGGTCTTTTGTGAAAACTTCCAGCTCCGCCGCCGCTCAATACAAATCCCACAATGCACCTGTGTTTGGCTGCAGCCCGGCTCCTCGTTAAGCTCGTTAAGTCTGGGGGAGGAGCCTGGGACTCCAACCAGAGAAGAAGAAATGACAACAACGTTGATGCTGAAGAACAGGCACGTTGGAATACTGTGTGTGTGTGTGTGTGTGTGTGTGTGTGTGTGTGTGTGTGTGTGTGTGTGTGAGGTCCCTCAGATGATCTCGAAGGTCTTCTTCAGCTCCATGATCAGCTGCCAGTCGTTCTTCGTCATCTCGTCTCTGAACCAGTTCTTCAGAGCGTCGATGGATTCCCTCGTGATCTGAAACACCAGAAGGGAACTGAACCCACGACTTCAACCAAGCGTCTCGCTTCAGGATTCTCCAACGGAAATACTGACGTTTACTTTTACCAACGGCATTACCTTCCTGCAGATATTTCACAATAAAAGCTCGCCAAACTGAAAACTCTGGGAGCCATTATTGTGCCGGTGTTATTGTTATGACGTTAATGTAGGGAGGATTTAATGCGGCAAATGTTTTAGTATTATTGTTGCCATGCTTCGTTTATACATGAACAAACATGTAAAAAAAAAAGACAAAAAAATATTTATTCTTCATATTGATCAAAAAAGAATTAACTAATTAACTAATAAAAACCATATATATATATATATATATCAAATAAATTAATCGATAAAGAAATGTCATACATATATTATGTCGTTAATAAATAAATAAAATAAATATATATAAATAAATAAGAAATACTTGGGGAAAAAAAAGGGTAAAGAAATAAAAAGATGAATTCCATGAACATTTAAATCAATTAATAATTAACTAATAAAAACCATATATATATAAAAAAATATGAAATTGATCTATAAAAAAATGTCATGAATACATTATGTTATTAAAACAAATATATATATATATAAATTAATTAATAAATAAGATATACTTGAAAAGAGAAAAATGAAAAAAAAATAAAAAGATGAATTCCATGTACATTTAAATCAATTAACTAATTAATTAAAACAACATTATAATAATAATAATAATATGAATACTTGTATTGATGCATTGAGAGTTCATATATTAGTCGTCAGCATGAAGCAGTCAGATCAACTTCATTTGTCCCGCTCTGTGATTGGTCGCTGGTGTGCACCAACGACCAATCACAGAGCGGGACAAATGAAGTTGATCTGGAATCTGAAGAGTCGACGCTACGGCCGAGTCCCTGAACGCACCACCTTCAGGACCTTGTGCAACCCCCCCCCCCCCCCCCCCCCTCCTCCTCCTCCTCCTCCTCCTCCTCCTCCTCCTCCTCCTCCTCCTCCTCCTCCTCCTCCTCCTCCTCCTCCTCCTCCTCCTCCTCCTCCTCCTCCTCACCTTGCTGACGATGATGTCGGTGGCTTCAAAATGGCGGCCGTACATCTTGGGCGCGTCCCCCGGGATGGGCTCGATCTTGATGCAGATCTCCTGGCCCTTCTTGGCGCTCTCCACCGACTTGTGGTTCATCTCGATGCTCGTGACGATGCCCACGTCCACGAACTGAGAGGAAGAAACCCGTTTAGCGTTTATGAAAGCTAAGCGCGTGTACTTCCTGTCGGAGGCGGGTCTTACCCCTTTCCCCGGGACGCAGAGCGGCGTTCCTTGCCGCAGGACGCCGGCGTCCACGGTGACGCCCATCACGATGGGGTCTCTGGAGTTGAAGATGAACTGGGGAAGAATCCGCAGCTTCGCTGGGAAAACCGCGATGTTCCTAAACACAAACACATCGTGAACTCACAGCGCCACCACCAGGGCACCAGGGGCGTGGCCTCTGATCACGTGACCGGGGATTGAGGAGGAGAAGCCGTACTTGAACTCCTCCTGCTTGGCCTTCTTGTAGTCCTCCCTGAACTTGGTGAAGGAGTCGAACAGATGGTAGATGATCTCCGCCCAGAAGATCCGGACTCCCAGAGAGTCGGCCATCTCCTGACTGTCCCGCTCCACCTTCACGTCAAACGCCAGGATCACCGCGTACCTGCAGACACACAGGTTAAATATATATATATATATATATATATATATATATATATGTTATAGTAACAGTAGAGACGTACTGCAGGTCGTGCTCCAGCATCGCTGACGCCTTCATCACGTCTCTCTTGTGAACCGGACCGATGTTGATGCCGGCGTACTGCAGACACACAGAGGTCAGAGGTCAACTTCCTGCTGCTTTTCAGAGTAAAAGCACGATCACACAGACAGAGCAGCCTTCAGATTTACAGACAGACAGGCAGCACTCACAGGGACCTTGGAGGTGCGCAGGAACTCCAGCAGCGCCTCCAGGGAGCCCAGCGTGGACGCCTGCACGTAGACGCCCTTCTCCTCCAGCTTGATGCAGCTCAGCGTCTGCTTCAGCTCCCGGACCAGTTCATCCTGCAAGCACAGATCAGTCCACTGGGAGCCTCACCCAGGGGGTGGGGGTGTGTGTGTGTGTGTGTGTGTGTGTGTGTGTGTGTGTGTGTGTGTGTGCTTTACCCTCAGCACCGGGATCTCGTCCTCCTTGTGGGCCACCAGCAGGGGGAGCCCTGCCAGCGTCTTCTCCAGGTCTTTCCCCAGGATCTTCACTCCCTGAGCCGTGGAAACCTCCTTGTGCTTCTCGTACTGGGTCTGCACTCAGCAGCCAATCAGAGGGTCAACACTCAGGACACACACACACACACACACACACACACACTCACTCACACACCCCCCCCCCCCCCGGGGCTTTTATTGTGAAACACGTCACCTTGATCCTCAGCTCCTTGAGCGGCGGCGGCAGCAGCAGGCCTCTGATCTGCGTGACGATGGGCCCTTCCACCCCCGGCACGATGATGGTCTCTCCCTCCCGCAGGACCCCGTTGATCAGGATCACGTCTATCGTGGTGCCCATGCCGGGCAGAGCCTTCACCTGCACACACACCCCATCAGTACACAGGTACACACACACACCCCATCAGTACACAGGTACACACCCCATCAGTACACAGGTACACACACACACACCCCATCAGTACACAGGTACACACCCCATCAGTACACAGGTACACACACACACACACCCCATCAGTACACAGGTACACACACACACACCCCATCAGTACACAGGTACACACACACACACACACACACCATCAGTACACAGGTACACACACACACACACACACACACCCCCCATCAGTACACAGGTACACACACACACACACACACACACACCCCATCAGTACACAGGTACACACACACACACACGTCATCAGTACACAGACAGGTGGACAGACAGACAGGTGGACAGACAGGTGGACAGACAGGTGGACAGACAGGTGGACAGACAGGTGGACAGACAGGTGGACAGACAGGTGGACAGACAGACAGACAGACAGACAGACGGACAGACAGACAGGTGGACAGACAGACAGGTGGACAGACAGACAGGTGGACAGACAGACAGGTGGACAGACAGACAGACAGACAGACAGACAGACAGACAGACAGGTGGACAGACAGACAGGTGGACAGACAGACAGACAGACAGGTGGACAGACAGACAGGTGGCCCCCTCACCTCCATGACCTGCGCCCGCAGCTCGTCGCAGTGGGCCAGCCGGCGGGCCAGCATGGTCTGCGTGAGCTCCACCAGCAGCGCGATGAGGTTCCCCATGCCGTCACCGGAGTGGGCCGAGGTGGGAACCAGCGACACGAAGGTCCTGGGGTCTTTGTTCTCGTAGAACAAGGCGGCGTTGAGACCCTGAGGAGCGAGTTCAGAGGGCGAGGGGAGAAACGCTGAGAGCCGTGTGGAAGCAATAAAAGAAGCTTTGGTTGTGCTCAAATAGTCTGTACCAATAAAGTGTAATACATGGCGGATATGATGACGTCATACTGAGTAATGTATACGAGTGAGCGATGACGTCATACTGAGTAATGTATACGAGTGAGCGATGACGTCATACTGAGTAATGTATACGAGTGAGCGATGACGTCATACTGAGTGTAATGTATACGAGTGAGTGATGACGTCATACTGAGTAATGTATAGGAGTGAGCGATGACGTCATACTGAGTAATGTATACGAGTGAGCGATGACGTCATACTGAGTAATGTATACGAGTGAGTGATGACGTCATACTGAGTGTAATGTATATGAGT
This sequence comes from Myoxocephalus aenaeus, assembly GCA_038501785.1. Classification (NCBI taxonomy): domain Eukaryota; kingdom Metazoa; phylum Chordata; class Actinopteri; order Perciformes; family Cottidae; genus Myoxocephalus; species Myoxocephalus aenaeus. Next base: position 127,729 of record JBAMJR010000617.1, on the reverse strand, counting down.
GAGCGATGACATCATACTGAGTGTAATGTATATGAGTGAGTGATGACGTCATACTGAGTAATGTATACGAGTGAGCGATGACGTCATACTGAGTAATGTATACGAGTGAGAGATGACATCATACTGAGTGTAATGTATACGAGTGAGTGATGACATCATACTGAGTGTAATGTATACGAGTGAGCGATGACGTCATACTGAGTAATGTATACGAGTGAGCGATGACGTCATACTGAGTAATGTATACGAGTGAGTGATGACATCATACTGAGTGTAATGTATACGAGTGAGCGATGACGTCATACTGAGTGTAATGTATACGAGTGAGTGATGACGTCATACTGAGTGTAATGTATACGAGTGAGTGATGACATCATACTGAGTAATGTATACGAGTGAGTGATGACGTCATACTGAGTAATGTATACGAGTGAGTGATGACGTCATACTGAGTAATGTATACGAGTGAGTGATGACGTCATACTGAGTAATGTATATGAGTGAGCGATGACGTCATACTGAGTAATGTATACGAGTGAGCGATGACGTCATACTGAGTAATGTATATGAGTGAGCGATGACGTCATACTGAGTAATGTATACGAGTGAGCGATGACGTCATACTGAGTAATGTATACGAGTGAGCGATGACGTCATACTGAGTAATGTATACGAGTGAGTGATGACGTCATACTGAGTAATGTATACGAGTGAGTGATGACGTCATACTGAGTGTAATGTATACGAGTGAGTGATGACGTCATACTGAGTAATGTATACGAGTGAGTGATGACGTCATACTGAGTAATGTATACGAGTGAGTGATGACGTCATACTGAGTGTAATGTATACGAGTGAGTGATGACGTCATACTGAGTAATGTATACGAGTGAGTGATGACGTCATACTGAGTAATGTATATGAGTGAGAGATGACGTCATACTGAGTAATGTATACGAGTGAGTGATGACATCATACTGAGTGTAATGTATACGAGTGAGTGATGACGTCATACTGAGTAATGTATACGAGTGAGTGATGACATCATACTGAGTGTAATGTATATGAGTGAGTGATGACGTCATACTGAGTAATGTATACGAGTGAGCGATGACGTCATACTGAGTAATGTATACGAGTGAGAGATGACGTCATACTGAGTAATGTATACGAGTGAGTGATGACATCATACTGAGTGTAATGTATACGAGTGAGTGATGACATCATACTGAGTGTAATGTATACGAGTGAGCGATGACGTCATACTGAGTAATGTATACGAGTGAGCGATGACGTCATACTGAGTAATGTATACGAGTGAGTGATGACATCATACTGAGTGTAATGTATACGAGTGAGTGATGACGTCATACTGAGTGTAATGTATACGAGTGAGTGATGACATCATACTGAGTGTAATGTATACGAGTGAGCGATGACGTCATACTGAGTAATGTATACGAGTGAGTGATGACATCATACTGAGTAATGTATATGAGTGAGTGATGACATCATACTGAGTGTAATGTATACGAGTGAGAGATGACGTCATACTGAGTAATGTATACGAGTGAGCGATGACGTCATACTGAGTAATGTATACGAGTGAGTGATGACATCATACTGAGTGTAATGTATACGAGTGAGAGATGACGTCATACTGAGTGTAATGTATACGAGTGAGCGATGACGTCATACTGAGTAATGTATACGAGTGAGTGATGACGTCATACTGAGTAATGTATACGAGTGAGTGATGACGTCATACTGAGTAATGTATACGAGTGAGTGATGACATCATACTGAGTGTAATGTATACGAGTGAGCGATGACGTCATACTGAGTAATGTATACGAGTGAGTGATGACATCATACTGAGTAATGTATACGAGTGAGTGATGACGTCATACTGAGTAATGTATACGAGTGAGTGATGACATCATACTGAGTAATGTATATGAGTGAGTGATGACGTCATACTGAGTAATGTATACGAGTGAGCGATGACGTCATACTGAGTAATGTATACGAGTGAGAGATGACGTCATACTGAGTGTAATGTATACGAGTGAGCGATGACGTCATACTGAGTAATGTATACGAGTGAGCGATGACGTCATACTGAGTAATGTATACGAGTGAGCGATGACGTCATACTGAGTAATGTATACGAGTGAGCGATGACGTCATACTGAGTAATGTATACGAGTGAGTGATGACGTCATACTGAGTGTAATGTATATGAGTGAGTGATGACGTCATACTGAGTAATGTATACGAGTGAGTGATGACATCATACTGAGTGTAATGTATATGAGTGAGTGATGACGTCATACTGAGTAATGTATATGAGTGAGTGATGACGTCATACTGAGTAATGTATACGAGTGAGCGATGACGTCATACTGAGTAATGTATACGAGTGAGTGATGACATCATACTGAGTGTAATGTATATGAGTGAGTGATGACGTCATACTGAGTAATGTATATGAGTGAGTGATGACGTCATACTGAGTAATGTATACGAGTGAGTGATGACGTCATACTGAGTGTAATGTATACGAGTGAGTGATGACATCATACTGAGTAATGTATACGAGTGAGCGATGACGTCATACTGAGTAATGTATACGAGTGAGTGATGACGTCATACTGAGTGTAATGTATACGAGTGAGTGATGACGTCATACCTGCTGAGCGAACTCCACGATCACGGCCTTGGTTCTCTCGTCGAACTCGTCCTTGGTGTTCTTCTTCTGCTTCTTCAGCGTGATCACCACATCCGTCTCTGGACTCCTCTTCCAGTCGTACAGACGGTCCACCTGACGGCACACATCACTGTCAGGGAGGAGGAGGAGGAGGAGGAAGAAGAAGAAGACGACGGAGGTGCCCCACCTTGTTGAGGGCGACGATGAAGGGACACTTCTTCTCCTTCAGCAGGTTGATGGACTCCAGCGTCTGCGGCTCCAGGCCGTGCATGATGTCCACCACCAGGATGGCGATGTCACACAGAGAGCTGCCTCGGTTCCTCAGGTTGCTGAGGAAGAGGACGGGTCACCTTCATCACTTCTTACCAATCAATCAATTCATGGAGAAATAACGAGCCTCAGAGAAGTTATACACTGTGGTATTAGTACTTCTACTGGGACAGAGTACCATTACACTGTTCATAGTACTGGTAGTACCTGAAGGACTCGTGACCTGGTGTGTCGATGATCAGCATGCCGGGGATCCGGATGCTTTCTTTTTCAAACTGCAACAAACGACATCATCAACACGTCACTGAGATCAGTGACATCATCAACACGTCACTGAGATCAGTGACATCATCAACACGTCACTGAGATCAGTGACATCATCAGTGACATCAGTACGTTGCTGTCATCAGTGACATCATCAGTGACGTCATCAGTGACGTCATCAGTACGTACGTTCTTCACCATCCTCGTCTGCTCCTCGATGGTTTCTTTGGGGACGTTCGTGGCTCCGATCTGCTGAGTGATTCCTCCAGCCTCTCCGTCCTGAACGTTGGTGTGTCGCAGCTACACACACACACACACACACAACCACACACACACACACACACACACACACACGTTACCACGGCAGTCACCACAAACAGGAAGCAGACAGGAAGCGGGTGCGGGCCTCACCTTGTCCAGGATCTTGGTCTTCCCCGTGTCCACGTGTCCCAGCACACAGACCACTGGAGACCTCAGCGTGTCGAAGTCAATGTTCTTCATGTTGTCCGCTTTGCGTTTCTATGGAGACGCAGGAGGACAGTCAGCGACCAGGTCGTCGTCATCTCCTCCTCCTCCTCCTCCTCTTCCCCCTCCTCTTCCTCCTCCCTCTCCTCTCCCTCATCCCTCTCCCCCTCCTCTTCCTCCTCCCTCTCCTCCCCCTCCTCCTCCTCTTCCCCCTCCTCTTCCTCCTCCCTCTCCTCTCCCTCATCCCTCTCCCCCTCCTCTTCCTCCTCCCTCTCCTTCCCCTCCTCCTCCTCTTCCTCCTCCCCCTCCTCCCCCTCCTCCTCTTCCTCCTCTTCCTCCTCCCCCTCCTCCTCCCCCCTCTCACCTCGATCCTCCTCTTGGCTCGGTCGTACAGACGCTCCTCCTTCGTCCGGTCGTCGTCTTCCTCCTCGCTGGTCTCGTCCTCGCTGTCCTTCGTCTTCCTCTTCCCGTGGCTCGTCATCGTCGGTGCCGGCGGCGGCGCCTCCTTCTCCGGCTCGCTTTCCTCCTCGTCTTCCTCCTCGTCCTCCTCGTCTTCCTCCTCGTCCTCGTCCTCGTCGCTGCCCGTAGGCTGAGGAAGAGCGCCGCTGTCCTCCTTCACCTCGATGTGTACTTTCTTCAACTCTGACACAAGAGAGTGTATTTATACACACAGTACTACACAACTACTAAAGTACTGGTGGTATTTAATACTTCCTCACCTTTCTCCTCATCGGTGGCGATGGCCTCCCAGTCGTCTACAGCCGGCTCAGGTTTCACCTCTGAAGAAGAAGAAGAAGAAGTGGTGAGGACACAAGACCAAGTCGTGGTCGTGAAGAGAAGTCCTGGCTCACCTGGCTCACCTGGCTCACCTGGCTCACCTGGCTCACCTGGCTCACCTGGCTCACCTGGCTCACCTGGCTCTGCGGCCGGCGGCTCAGCCGGCGTCTCCATAACAACCGGCTCGGGCGTCTCCACAATGGGCGAGGTCACCTCCGAGGTTTCTAGGAGGATGATGAAGAGGATGAAGGTTATTGTGTTTCTATACTCCGAGAGAGAGACCGTCTCACTGCAGGTTACCTTCAGGGGTCTGAACGCTCGGCTTCTTCTTCCTCTTGTCCCCGTACACCGGCTTCTTCTTCGGCAACGAGTCTTTGGACGGAACCTCAACACCTGTACAGGTAACACACGGTCAACACCTGTACAGGTAACACACGGTCAACACCTGTACAGGTAACACACGGTCAACACCTGTACAGGTAACACACGGTCAACACCTGTACAGGTAACACACGGTCAACACCTGTACAGGTAACACACGGTCAACACCTGTACAGGTAACACACGGTCAACACCTGTACAGGTAACACACGGTCAACACCTGTACAGGTAACACACTCACAACACCTGTACAGGTAACACACTGTCAACACCTGTACAGGTAACACACTGTCAACACCTGTACAGGTAACACACTCACAACACCTGTACAGGTAACACACTGTCAACACCTGTACAGGTAACACACGGTCAACACCTGTACAGGTAACACACTCACAACACCTGTACAGGTAACACACGGTCAACACCTGTACAGGTAACACACGGTCAACACCTGTACAGGTAACACACGGTCAACACCTGTACAGGTGTTGCGAGTGTTGACCTTGAGCGTTGACCTTGTGACACCCACCCTGCGCCTGCAGCAGCTTCAGCATGTTCTCGGCCCGCGCTCGCTGCTCCTTCTGGGATTTGGTCAGCAGCTTCCCCTCCTTCTTCAGACGCTCCTTCCTCTCCTTCTCCTTCAGCTTCTTCTTCTCCCGGCGCTCCTGGTCCAGGCGCTCCTATGGGCGGCAGGTCAAAGGTCAGGGAGGAGTCAGGTAGCCCAGCTGCTGGTAAACAAGATGGCGGCGTGTTACCTGCTCCAGCCTCTCCTTATCCATCTCCTCCAGCCGTACCAGGCGCTCCTCCTCCTCCCTCAGCGCCGTCTCCTCCTCCTACGAGAACAACAACACGACGCTGAAAACACCACAGAGGAAAAGACTCGTCACACCACCGCGACTACGTTTCCCAGAATGCACCTACCTCTTTCATCTTGGCCAGGGCCTCCTGCATGGCCTTCACCGTGGCCTTGCCGGGGCCCTTCTTCTTCTCCTCCTTCTCCTCCTTCCCCTTCTTCTTCTTCTTGTCCTTCTTCTTCTTGTCGCCTTCAACCTCCTCTGCCAGAAAAAACACAGCAGAAGAAGAATGTGTTACCTGATACTTCTGCTAGTATTCAGTGTGTTAGTACCTGATACTTCTGCTAGTATTCAGTGTATTAGTACCTGATACTTCTACTAGTATTCAGTGTGTTAGTACCTGATACTTCTACTAGTATTCAGTGTGTTAGTACCTGATACTTCTACTAGTATTCAGTGTGTTAGTACCTGATACTTCTACTAGTATTCAGTGTGTTAGTACCTGATACTTCTACTAGTATTCAGTGTGTTAGTACCTGATACTTCTACTAGTATTCAGTGTGTTAGTACCTGATACTTCTACTAGTATTCAGTGTATTAGTACCTGATACTTCTACTAGTATTCAGTGTGTTAGTACCTGATACTTCTACTAGTATTCAGTGTGTTAGTACCTGATACTTCTACTAGTATTCAGTGTATTAGTACCTGATACTTCTACTAGTATTCAGTGTGTTAGTACCTGATACTTCTACTAGTATTCAGTGTATTAGTACCTGATACTTCTACTAGTATTCAGTGTGTTAGTACCTGATACTTCTACTAGTATTCAGTGTGTTAGTACCTGATACTTCTACTAGTATTCAGTGTATTAGTACCTGATACTTCTACTAGTATTCAGTGTGTTAGTACCTGATACTTCTACTAGTATTCAGTGTGTTAGTACCTGATACTTCTACTAGTATTCAGTGTGTTAGTACCTGATACTTCTGCTAGTATTCAGTGTGTTAGTACCTGATACTTCTACTAGTATTCAGTGTGTTAGTACCTGATACTTCTACTAGTATTCAGTGTGTTAGTACCTGATACTTCTACTAGTATTCAGTGTGTTAGTACCTGATACTTCTACTAGTATTCAGTGTGTTAGTACCTGATACTTCTACTAGTATTCAGTGTGTTAGTACCTGATACTTCTACTAGTATTCAGTGTGTTAGTACCTGATACTTCTACTAGTATTCAGTGTGTTAGTACCTGATACTTCTACTAGTATTCAGTGTGTTAGTACCTGATACTTCTGCTAGTATTCAGTGTGTTAGTACCTGATACTTCTACTAGTATTCAGTGTGTTAGTACCTGATACTTCTACTAGTATTCAGTGTATTAGTACCTGATACTTCTACTAGTATTCAGTGTGTTAGTACCTGATACTTCTACTAGTATTCAGTGTATTAGTACCTGATATTTCTACTAGTATTCAGTGTGTTAGTACCTGATACTTCTACTAGTATTCAGTGTATTAGTACCTGATACTTCTACTAGTAGTCGGTTGTATGCTTGACACTCTTACCGTCACCTGCTGGCTCCGCCCCTTCCTGTTCCTCCTCTGCTGCTACTGCAGGTGTGGCGTCCTGAGGGGGCGTGGCCTGAGGGGGCGTGGCCTGGGGGGGCGTGGCCTCCGGCATCATCTTCTCTGGCTCTTTCTGCTGCTCCACGCCCTCCTTCTCCTTCTGCTTCTTCTGCTTCATCCTGTCCTCCTCCTTCTTCTTCTTGTCCCTCTCCTTCTTCTCCGCCTTCTTCTGCGCCGCCGTCTTCATCTTGGAGCCTCCGACCTCCTCCTCTTCCTCCTGCTGCTCCTCCTCCTCCTCGCTGTCCGGCTTCACCGCTTTACCTTTGGTCTTCTTCTTCTCCGTCCTGTAGGTGAACTCTCCTTCGATGTCATCGTCTGACCCGTCCTCCCGCTTCCCTCCTCCTCCTCCTCCTCCTCCTCCTCCTCCTCCGTCTGCGTCCTCCTCCTCAGGCGTCTTCTTGCCTCCTCTGGCCTGGAGGCTGTCCTCATCGGAGGAGGGAGGAGCCTGGAGGAGAAAGTACGGAGGCTCAGAAGGGACAAATATCCAGAGAGTATTTTTTGAGCATGAAGACGCGACTCCTCACCTTCTTGTTGTCTTTCTGCTCTCCGTTCCTCTGCTCTTCATCCGCCTGAGCTCGTCCTCCTTCGTCCTCTCCCTCCTCATCCTCGGCCCCGCCTTTCTTCCCCTTCCTGGTCTTCTTCTTCTCTGGTTTGGGAGGCTCGACGCTCTGCGCCTCCTCCTCGGCTTTCTGCTGAGGAAAATAAATCCTCGTTTCTGAGAATCTCACCAGAACTTTGACTTCAAACCGCTTCAGATAATATAAAATATTATTTATTTATATATATAAATAAAAATAAATATCACGTACCTTTGCTTTTCCTCCCTGAGTCTCCAGAGACAACTCCTCCAGCTCCTTCAGGATGTCTTCCTCACTGCAGTGAAACACAAGAGTTAGAGGGAGGAGGAGGAAGAGAGGAAGAGGAGGAGGAGGAGGAGGAGGGGAAGAGAGGAAGATGGTGAGAGAGAGAGGAAGAGGAGGAGGAAGAGGATGATGAAGAGGACGGGAAGAGAGGAAGATGATGAAAAAGGACTAGGAGACAGGAGGAGAGAGAGGATGATGAAGAGGAAGGAGAGGAAGAGGAAAGAGAGGAAGATGATGAAGAGGGGGAGAGTAAGAGAAGGAAGAAGATGATGAAGAGGGGGAGAGTAAGAGAAGGAAGAAGATGATGAAGAGGGGGGAGAGAGGAAGAGAAAGATGATGAAGAGGAGGAGAGAGAGGAAGAGGACGAAGAGGGTCGTACTCGAAGTCGTCCTTCTTGACTCCTTTCTTCTTCTTCTTCCCTTTCGGCTCCTTCTGGGCTCCGGCTCCTTCGATCTCTGCAGCCAGAGCGTCCAGGTCCACGCCGTCGTCTCTGGAGCTGAGGATCAATAACACCTCTGATCAGGAACCAATAGAGGATCAATAACACCTCTGATCAGGAACCGATAGAGGATCAATAACAGAACCGATAGAGGATCAATAACAGAACCGATAGAGGATCAATAACAGAACCGATAGAGGATCAATAACAGAACCGATAGAGGATCAATAACAGAACCGATAGAGGATCAATAACCGATAGAGGATCAATAACAGAACCAATAGAGGATCAATAACAGAACCGATAGAGGATCAATAACAGAACCGATAGAGGATCAATAACAGAACCGATAGAGGATCAATAACCGATAGAGGATCAATAACAGAACCAATAGAGGATCAATAACAGAACCGATAGAGGATCAATAACCGATAGAGGATCAATAACAGAACCGATAGAGGATCAATAACAGAACCGATAGAGGATCAATAACCGATAGAGGATCAATAACAGAACCGATAGAGGATCAATAACAGAACCAATAGAGGATCAATAACAGAACCGATAGAGGATCAATAACAGAACCGATAGAGGATCAATAACAGAACCAATAGAGGATCAATACAGCACTGGGTCGTGAACATGTGACAGCAGATGAACTCTTTGTCTCAGAACAATGAAAAGCTGACTGGACGCTTCCATTGAGGCGTTATTTCCCATCAGCCACCTGTGAACCGCAGTGTGTATTCAGTGTATTAGTACCTGGTGTACTAGTAGCAGGTTGTGTATTCAGTGTATTAGTACCTGGTGTACTAGTAGCAGGTTGTGTATTCAGTGTATTAGTACCTGGTGTACTAGTAGCAGGTTGTGTATTCAGTGTATTAGTACCTGGTGTACTAGTAGTATGTTGTGTATTCAGTGTATTAGTACCTGGTGTACTAGTAGCAGGTTGTGTATTCAGTGTATTAGTACCTGGTGTACTAGTAGTATGTTGTGTATTCAGTGTATTAGTACCTGGTGTACTAGTAGCAGGTTGTGTATTCAGTGTATTAGTACCTGGTGTACTAGTAGCAGGTTGTGTATTCAGTGTATTAGTACCTGGTGTACTAGTAGTATGTTGTGTATTCAGTGTATTAGTACCTGGTGTACTAGTAGTATGTTGTGTATTCAGTGTATTAGTACCTGGTGTACTAGTAGCAGGTTGTGTATTCAGTGTATTAGTACCTGGTGTACTAGTAGTATGTTGTGTATTCAGTGTATTAGTACCTGATGTAATAGCAGTAGGTTGTGTATTCAGTGTATTAGTACCTGATGTAACTAGTAGCAGGTTGTGTATTAGTACCTGGTGTTAATAGTAGTAAGTTGTGTATTCAGTGTATTAGTACCTGGTGTACTAGTAGTATGTTGTGTATTCAGTGTATTAGTACCTGGTGTACTAGTAGTATGTTGTGTATTTAGTGTATTAGTACCTGGTGTACTAGTAGTATGTTGTGTATTCAGTGTATTAGTACCTGGTGTACTAGTAGTATGTTGTGTATTTAGTGTATTAGTACCTGGTGTACTAGTAGTATGTTGTGTATTCAGTGTATTAGTACCTGGTGTACTAGTAGTATGTTGTGTATTCAGTGTATTAGTACCTGGTGTACTAGTAGTATGTTGTGTATTTAGTGTATTAGTACCTGGTGTACTAGTAGTATGTTGTGTATTCAGTGTATTAGTACCTGGTGTACTAGTAGTATGTTGTGTATTCAGTGTATTAGTACCTGGTGTACTAGTAGTATGTTGTGTATTTAGTGTATTAGTACCTGGTGTACTAGTAGTATGTTGTGTATTCAGTGTATTAGTACCTGGTGTACTAGTAGTATGTTGTGTATTCAGTGTATTAGTACCTGGTGTACTAGTAGTATGTTGTGTATTTAGTGTATTAGTACCTGGTGTACTAGTAGTATGTTGTGTATTCAGTGTATTAGTACCTGGTGTACTAGTAGTATGTTGTGTATTCAGTGTATTAGTACCTGGTGTTACTAGCAGCAGGTTGTGTATTCAGTGTATTAGCACCGGAGTACTTTAGTAGCAGGTTGTATACTCAGTGTATTAGTACCTGATGATACATCAGGCTAACCACTAGCTTAGCTTCACTCAACACACTTAGCTCCACGTGGTTTAGCGGCTCTCCGCCGGCAGGCTGCCCGGCAATCCGGGCTCCTGCTCGGTCATCAGAGGCCGATTAAAGAGCCGTTGGAGCCGAGCAGCCGGATGCTAAGCTAACATGCTAGCATGCTGCTTTCTCGTGGTTAGCTTCTAAGCTAGCGGCGGGCTGACGGACCCGGATGTTGAGGGCTCACACCTGTCCGGTGTCCGCGTGCACAGGTGCTGTTTCTCTACCTGTCCTCTCCGGATTTCTTCTGCTTCTTGCCCATCCTGCTGCCGCGGCGCTTCTCCGGTTCTCCGGTGGTCCGGTTCTCACGACGGCGCACATCAAAGATCGCCTATTGTAGGACATCCACGGTGGAGGTCTCACTCTGCCTCACAAAAAATGTCATCATTGTTTTCGTTTGTATTTAATTTGTAGTTCTCTAACGGGATGTGTTTTAATCCCAGACAGCGGGTCATTCTATTTATTAAAAATAAAAAAATTCTTAAAACATGCTTTTTTACATTTTAATTTAGGTAAATAAAATATGAAAGAATATACCAGAATATGCTTCATTATCAAAATATTACTTTACTTTATTTTTATAATATCTACATAAATGTAGAGCAGATAGCAGGACACATTAAAATATATATTATGATATACATTTGGAGTAAATACTACAGAATAGAAATCTAAATAATAATAATTTCGTTTCCGGAGAAAACAGCAGAGTGACAGCTCTGTAGTTTTTCTCTCATCCCCAGCAACACGCATGGCTCGACTCGGGAGAACTGCGCATGCGTCCTGCGACATGACCTGCGTGAGCTTCATCATGTTTTTGACCCAAAAACTATCGCAAAGAAAAAAATTAGAAAATTAAGTTTATTTTATATTTCATGTATTTATTCTAACGTGATTATTTTTTTACTGTAATTACAGAAGAAAAAAAAATACACATTAGTAGGCCACATTTTATATTCAAACATTAAACAATATTTCATGATAATTTAACTTTCTAGCTATAAATATTGTTTTATTTTCTCTGTTTACCTAATATTTATTGTTGAATTCACACTTTGTGAATTTGTTCTGTGCTCATGAATAATACATAATGCATATATCATATAATAATCTGTATCTAACCTCGGTAATTGTTGTTGATGTGACAATAAATAACACAAAGTTAACAAATAAAATATAAATATGTAAAACCATGAAAAGCAGTTTGATTGATGATCCATGTTCACGTGTTTATTAATTGATGGTTTGTCTGTAATGCCCTCTGCGGCCTCCAGGGGGCCTCAGACCACTCAGCCCATCACGGCCCCCACGGCGTCACAGAGGCGCTGCAGCCGGCGCCGCCGCTCGCCGCTCTCCGACCGCATCAGTTCTGAGAACAGCGCGGCCGCTCGGTGCGGACAGAACCTCCCGCCCAGCAGCACGCCGCTCAGCTCGCCGCTCAGCCGGCGCGGCAGCCAGTCGGCGGGGACGTCCAGCTCGCAGCTCTCCACCACGCCGCCCTTCACCTCCGCGTGCAGCCGGGCCGCCCAACCGGCCTCCAGCGGCAGCAGCGTCCGGACGCTGAAGCGGGGCGTCCGGCCGAACGTCCAGTCCCAGGCGCGCAGCTCCGCCGCCACCTGGCCGACGCCGGGGAACGCCGACTCGTCCGCCGGGTCCACGAGCGCCGAGGCCGAGGAGGAGGAGGAGGAGGAGGAGGAAGAGGAGGCGCCGAACTCTGAGGGAGGGAGTGGAGAGGAACATTTCAAATCAGAAAACTTTGTTTTTAAAGGAGCCACTTAACAGCTGTGATGTCACAGCGAACTCGGGGGCGTGTCGGTACGCTGTGATGTCGCTGTGATGTCGCTGTGATGTCACTGTGACGTCGCTGTGATGTCACTGATGTCACAGTGACGTCGCTGTGACGTCGAGATGTTTGAGAGCTTTGCCTTACAGCTCAGCTCCTCTTCACCAAGACGGACCGGTGCAGCTCCTGTTTTACTGCTGCAGCCGCACCGATCCTCCTGTCGATCTCACGCTCCACCTTACCCTCACTGAACAAGACCCTGAGATACCTGAACTCCTTCGCTTGGGGTAGGCAGTTGTTTCCATGTATTATTATAAAACCACAACTATGAGGTCATATCTGCTGTAGTTACTCTCCACGGCCAGCAGGGGGCGCCGCTCACCACAGATCTCAGACGCAACACACCGGCAGAGTACCTGTGTTGTACTGGTGAGTACCTGTGTTGTACTGGTGCGTCAGTGCGTCCAGAAGCTCCTCCCACCCCAGCGTGGGGGCGTGGTCCAGCAGGTTGGCGACGGGCGAGGGCACGCTGGGCGTGGCGTTGCTATGGATACCGGGACACGAGGGCCGCAGCAGGCCGGCGAGGGCGGAGCGGTCGGCGGAGTGCAGCAGCGTGCAGTGGTGGTACGACGACTTCCTGCTCAGCCGGGACGCACTTCCTGTCAACGAGAGGAGCGCTTTACGGACCCGCTGCAGGCGGGTCACATGCTGACCACTGGGCTGCAGGACCGTAAACCACATTTACAGGACTTTTAATGTGTATGAACCCTAAACGCAGGCTTCATACACATCTCAGGACTTTTAACCAGATGTCCATGACAAACATTTAGTGAAATCTGGGTGTAAACAGTAAAAAGTGAGTAAATGTAGTATTTAAACTAACAATGAGAATACAAAGCATACAGTAAACCTTAAATGACTCAAATGAATGAGACAATAGTTTGATTAAAAGAATAAACATTTATATAGATGCCTGTATGTATGCCTGCTTATATTCTGAGTCTTTCTTTTAAAAGCATATTCATTATTTCAAACTCAGCGTAAATGAACGTCATGAACACATGAATATAACACATTTACATGACTTTTACTAAACTTTGGGGATTTTTTATTTTTTCAAGGACTTTTCCAGGCCTGGAAATAACCATTTTAAAACTCCATGACTGTTCCAGGTTTTCCATGACCGTAAGAGTCCGCTGCAGTGCTTTCTGGGTAATGGACCGGTTCGAGCTCCGCTCCAGGTGCGGGTCTTCCTACCTGAGATCTTGAGGTGCCCGTTGAGGACGATGTCGAGCCGCTCGGTGGCCCGCACGGCGAGCTCGGGCCGGGCCCGCCTCAGGGCCCCGGTGACCACCGCCAGGTTCCTCTGGCGGTCGTAGGCCTTCTTGGAGGAGAAGAAGGTCAGGTTGAGGTTCCCGAGGTCGTGGAACACGGTTCCGCCGCCGCTCCGCCGCCGCGCCAGAGGGACGCCGGCCCGCCTCATGGCCGCCAGGTCGCACTCGCTCCACGGGTTCTGGTGCCGCCCGATGACCACGGCCGGCCGGTTCCTCCACAGCAGCAGGAGGCCGCGGCGCTGCAGGTCCACGTGGGCGTCGATCCAGTCCTCCAGGGCCAGGTTCTGGTACACGTCAGTGGACCGGGACCGCAGGACCAGCGCTGTGGAGGAGGAGAAGAAGGAGGAGGAGGAGGAGGAGGAGGAGGAGGAGGAGGAGGAGGAGGAGGAGGAGGAGGAGCCGGTCCGAGCCGGATGGTTGATGGTTTTACACCCGCAGACAACTGAGTGGCTTCTACCAAGAAACAACGTCCTCCTGATGTGAGACATCATGACCTTTAAACTACTCCTCCTCCTGGGACATCCAGCTGAGGAGGAGGAGGGGGAGGGGAGGAGGAGGGGAGGAGGAGGAGGAGGAGGAGGAGGGGAGAAGAGGGGAGGAGGATGGGAGGAGGAGGAGGAGGAGGAAGAGGGGAGAAGAGGGGAGGAGGATGGGAGGAGGAGGAGGAGGAGGAGGAGGGGAGAAGAGGGGGATGGGAGGAGGAGGAGGAGGAGGAGGAGGAGAGATATTACAACATTAGAAACTTCATTATTATTTATCTGTAAAACTAAATTAAAATCTTTAAAATGCATACATATATATTGTTTAATCCATTACAGTCAGTTCGTGTTTTCAAACGTGTTTATTAGTAGTAAAGTGTAAATATATGTATACGCAAAACTTCTGCTTTCAAAGTATACAAAAATGACAAAAGTATTAGCGTCAAAATATCCTTCAAGGACCAAAAGTAAAAGTACACATGATGCAGAGTACTGTTCGTGATACTACTGAAGGAGTAGTTTAAATACTGCGTGTAGTTTAATGCACACTAATACATGTAATAGTTATTTACATTTAGTTTAGCATTCAGCAGCACTCAGGTAAAGTACAAGTACCTTGAACGTGTACAATGTACTGCATTTTATTTCATGAACTACTTCATTATTTGCATTTTACTAAACGACCGTAAAAAAAACAGTTTAATACATGAAACAAAATATTAGTGTGTTGGTTTTTACTCGCTGACCTGAACAGAGGACGGGAGACCGGAGCGTGAACTTCCGGTGTCAGACTTCAAAATAAAAGCGACGGGCAGAAGAGCAATGGTTTTCTTACGCGTTGCCCAGCGTTCTACGCCTTTATTGTGAAGGGGGATCATTTTCTGGTTTGTAACCGACCTCGGTCCCACACTTTGAAGGCACCGATCTCCACTGCGATCTGTGAAGAGAAAGGTTCCGACCACAAGGAAAAGTTGCTTTACCATGAATTTACAAACATAGAAAGAGAAAAGTAATAATAATAATCTTAATTTAATCTACATTAAACGCACTTTTCAGTCCGGCTCCTTTAATTTGTAAAATATTTAGATCATGAATTTCAGGAAGTTTTGCCTGAAATAACAAAACAAAAAATATATTTTTTAAAGATTAATAAATAATATATAAATACTACACTAAGTTTGACATTTTTGTTTTAATTTGTTTTGTTTAAAATCCTTTAAAAAGAGTCATACCGATATATATTAATATATATTTAATTCAAATTATATTATATATTTAAAATGTACAACAAACATTTAGTTTACACAATTTGCATTTGTTCATAAATTGATCTTTTATCTTAATTTAATATTTACTTGTAATCACCTTTTATTAGCATTACCTCCATTTACTGCTGTGTTTTTATTCTACAGATAGCCTGTGTGTTTCTGTACTTTACTACGACATTCAATAAAGTATCTCATTTATATAGTTTTTTTTGTAAAATTATTTGATTTGAACAATTATATCAAACTTTTTATCTTAAATTGTTTCTTTGATCTCTTCTGTTTTACCGGCCTATGACATCGTCATCATGAGGAAGAAGCAGACAGTCGACCAGAGAGAGGAAGAGCATGTGACCACATCCTCACACACACACACACACACACACACACACACACACACACACACACAGAGAGAGAGAGAGAGAGACAGTCAGTTGCAGTCGATGATGTTTCAGGTGAGAGGTGATTTTATTTTGTCTTTATTTCAAACTGAACGTCGACGTTACATCAATTATGTTTTTCTCCCATTGTTTTTATTCATGATTTGTACTTTTAATCATCACTTATGACTATGAATCTTTTCTATACACTGTTTCATTAAACATGTTATATAGAGAGGTTTTAGGATATAAATGATCACTTGTTTACAGAACTTCTTCTGAATGATGTAAAGTAACTAATTCAAAGCAGAATATCTTATATTTGTGTTGTTTTCACATCTGAATCTAGAAGGTGTCCCTTTAAGAGAAGTGGAGTTTTATCTGGGTGTGAATTCTGAGAGAAGTCTTCTTATCACACATTCACACTTCTAGCCGTGCACATGCTGCTGCTGTGAGGTCTGCACGTCGTCTGTAATGAAATACACTAGTTTGTTGTTCGCTTATGTTGTTTAACACCGGTTTAAAAACACAGTTCAGGAAAATAATAGAAATTCTGAAACTCGAAAAACATGAAAAACAAGTTTCTCTTGGTTGAATTTCCGGTTTGCTATTTAAAAAGTTACTTACGCGACTTCCTTTGTGTCTTTCTGCAGATAATCAGATTTACATAAACACACACACACACACACACACACACACACACACACACACACACACACACACACACACACACACACACACACACACACACACACACACAAATAACCATGCACATGAACACACCGGGACATCATGTCTGACTTGTGGTCATTTTCCTACACCCCTCCTCCCATCATCCATCACTCCTCTCCGTCCCAGTCATCTCCCTTCAGCTCTTCACCTCCTCCCTTCTCCTCCTCCCCGTCACCTCGGAGCCATCTCCAGGTAACCTCCCCTCACCTTGTACCTCATACCCAGGTAACCTCCCCTCACCTTGTACCTCATACCCAGGTAACCTCCCCTCACCTTGTACCTCATACCCAGGTAACCTCCCCTCACCTTGTACCTCATACCCAGGTAACCTCCCCTCACCTTGTACCTCATACCCAGGTAACCTCCCCTCACCTTGTACCCCATCCCCAGGTAACCTCCCCTCACCTTGTACCTCATCTCCAGGTAACCTCCCCTCACCTTGTACCTCATACCCAGGTAACCTCCCTTCACTATGTACCTCATACCCAGGTAACCTCCCCTCACCTTGTACCTCATACCCAGGTAACCTCCCCTCACCTTGTACCTCATCCCCAGGTAACCTCCCCTCACCTTGTACCCCATCCCCAGGTAACCTCCCCTCACCTTGTACCTCATACCCAGGTAACCTCCCCTCACCTTGTACCCCATCCCCAGGTAACCTCCCCTCACCTTGTACCTCATACCCAGGTAACCTCCCCTCACCTTGTACCCCATACCCAGGTAACCTCCCTTCACTATGTACCCCATACCCAGGTAACCTCCCCTCACCTTGTACCTCATACCCAGGTAACCTCCCCTCACCTTGTACCTCATACCCAGGTAACCTCCCTTCACTATGTACCCCATACCCAGGTAACCTCCCCTCACCTTGTACCCCATCCCCAGGTAACCTCCCCTCACCTTGTACCTCATACCCAGGTAACCTCCCCTCACCTTGTACCTCATACCCAGGTAACCTCCCCTCACCTTGTACCTCATACCCAGGTAACCTCCCCTCACCTTGTACCTCATACCCAGGTAACCTCCCCTCACCTTGTACCTCATACCCAGGTAACCTCCCCTCACCTTGTACCTCATACCCAGGTAACCTCCCCTCACCTTGTACCCCATCCCCAGGTAACCTCCCCTCACCTTGTACCTCATACCCAGGTAACCTCCCCTCACCTTGTACCCCATCCCCAGGTAACCTCCCCTCACCTTGTACCTCATACCCAGGTAACCTCCCCTGACCTTGTACCCCATCCCCAGGTAACCTCCCCTCACCTTGTACCTCATACCCAGGTAACCTCCCCTGACCTTGTACCCCATCCCCAGGTAACCTCCCCTCACCTTGTACCTCATACCCAGGTAACCTCCCCTCACCTTGTACCCCATACCCAGGCAACAGCCCCTCACCTTGTACCTCATACCCAGGTAACCTCCCCTCACCTTGTACCCCATCCCCAGGTAACCTCCCCTCACCTTGTACCTCATACCCAGGTAACCTCCCCTCACCTTGTACCTCATACCCAGGTAACCTCCCCTCACCTTGGTCTTCATACCCAGGTAACAGCCCCTCACCTTGGTCTTCATACCCAGGTAACAGCCCCTCACCTCCACTCCCCGCACCAGCACCACCTTTACAATCACGACCCAGGTTTAGATCATCCAGATTGGAGCGGAGCTGAACCACCTTCTGATCTCTCCTACCTGCTCAGAAGCTACGGTTACCAGGTAAGATAGTCGCCCAATCTGTTCCAACAAGAAGCCAGAAATGCACCTGATTCTGATCACAACAATGTTATGTGTCTGTGTCCGAAACAGACCCAGACCACTAACCACCTGGATCTCCAGAACCAGAACCAGTTCAATCCCAGTGTGACTCACCACCAAGATGACCTGGAGAACACACACCGACTGCCCTACAAATCTCACACACACCTTGCAAGTGGCATTCATGGACTAGGTGACCCGTCTGGTCCAGGTCAGGGCACCTGGAGGCCCAGTCCCCACCAGCTGCAGTGGCCTCCCCAGGGGAGATGGAGCTCATCGTCCGCTGAAGACTTCTCCAGCACCCAGTTTTTCCATGACAGTTACCATGACGACTATGCACCCCAGCCCTTCTGTAGCCCCACCACACCTGGTCCGAGTCCTCATTACCCACAAGCCCCAACTTTCTCCAGCCCTGGTCCTCAAATGCATCCCGGGACAGAGAGACTAGATTTTCACATACAAACATCGAGGCAGCTGAGCAGAGATGAAACCCTCAGCTGTTGTCTGAATGAGTACGACCGCTACCTCGTGACCTCTGACCCCGGTCAGCACCACCCGCATCAGACAACCGGACACCTCCTCCAGAGGGAGCTGATCCAGGACCAGCCGGGTCTCCTCGAGAGCTGTTTTTCTCCACAGGGAAGAGGCCAGGATGTCAGCGGCGCTGCCCAGTCTCCAGGCCTCTCTGCTGGGCTAGGCTGGAGAGAGGAGAGTGAAGGAGGAGGAGGAGGAGTAGGAGGAGAAGGAGGAGGAGGAGGAGGAGGAGGAGGAGGAGGAGGACGAGGAAGCAGACGAGGAGGAGGTGGAGGAAGCAGAGGAGGAAGGAGAAGAGGAGGTGGAGCTACACAAAAAGTAAACAAAGTTGACATATTTTTTACAGCTGTCGTCTTAATTGTAAATAATATGTAGTTAAACAAGTTAAACTAAAGAGAATAACGGAATACATGAATAAGTAAAATGGTGCATGAAATATAAGTAAGCTCATCAATAAACAAGTATCAACAAAATATATCATAACCTCAGTTTTGGCCTGATTTCATTGTTAAATTGCATTTTTTTTCCTTTTCAGATGAAACGACCACAACCTGAAAACAGCAGGTGACCTGAATGAAAATGATAGGAAGATATAGATGCTGGTGTTTGAACATGTATGTAATCTAATCTAACGTGTGTGTGTGTGTGTGTGCGTGTGTGTGTGTGTGTTACAGACTGTTGTGTACGGTGTGTAAGCGTGATTTCAGGAGTCTGCCGGCGTTGAATGGACACATGCGTTCCCACAGCGCATCCAGATCAGCGACGTGGTTGAACAAGGTCCACACATATTGTCACTTTGGGGGGAAAGACTACCCCTTGTGGCTTCAGTGCTCTGGCTTTAATGTATTAATTTGCGTCTCCAGACTGAGGACCCCTCCCCAGCAGTCCAACCCTCTGTCTCCATTGTGATGCCCATCTCCGTGCCCGTCCATTCCAGAGGACAGAAGAGATGCAGACGCCCGACTCTAGCTGGCAGAGGCAAAGTTCAACTATACCGTAGCCTGTTGCACCAAGAGGAAGAAGAGGATGAGGACGGGGAAGCAAGTGATGGAGAGGCCGCACACTACACCCCTCCACCCATGCTGTGTCCCCTCAGGGCGGGGCCAGGGTTGTACTGCTCCCTCGCCACCAGGAGGAGACCGAGAGTCCAGACTGTGACGCTAGACAACAACCACCGTGAGTTAGTGCATCGTTAAAACAAATGTCCTGAGAGGCCGGACATGATATTAACCTTTGTGCGTCTGATTGGCAGAAGGACTCAGTGATCTTGTTGATATTGCAACAGTTTCCCTTCCTGTGAGGACACTAATCAATAAGCCGTACGTAAAAATGATTGAACAAATCATTATTTATTTTTCACAATGCTGATGACCTTTTCACACTGAGCTGTCAATCACAGCCGGATCAATGAAGGACGGCCCTTCCAGGCTGAAATCCCACCGCTGCAGGTTCGAAAAGATGCAGACTGCGAGTCCCACAATGCACTGCTGCTGTGGACACCAAGGGACGAGCTGGAGTGTCCCGTCAGTGAACAGAGAGGTGGACAAACACACAAATGTTCTTGTTATTGTTTTAATGCTGGTTACCTTGAGGACATTTTTTGACTGATGCCTTGTTTGTCCAGTTGAAGCTCTGTTGACGATGGCTCGCTCCAGCGTGGTGCCAGGGGGCGGGGCCCGCCCAGAGTTTGCCCTTGATGTCCTCTCAGAGTGCAGAGGAGACTTCCTGGTAAATTTGCATTGCCTGTTGATCCAAACTGTGATAATGAGGATAGATTAATGATCATTTTGGAAATATGAAGGCAAGAACTTTGGGTCTCTTAAAATCTTTTGGCTAGCCGTTTCCACCTGGTTCTAGTTTGTATGCTAAGCTAGACTAAGCATTTCCTCATATCAGCCACACGCTCAGATCAACAAGTCCTAAATTAGGTCCCTGAGTAAAGAACCATATGAAATCTTAAGCATTTACCAGCATGTCCCAAAGCAAGTCCCAAGGCAAGTCCCAAATTAAGTCCTAAGACAAGTCTCAAGTCATGTTCCAAGGCAAGATCAACAAAGATAGACTAACAATAAGACCCAAAGCAAGTCCCAAGGCAAGATCCACAAAGTTAGACCAACAAGTACCAAGGTAAGTCCCAAACTAACTCCCAAATCAAGTCCCAAGGCAAGATCAACAAAGTTAGACCAACAAGTCCCAAGGTAAGTCCCAAAGCAAGTCCCAAGGCAAGTCCCAAAGCAAGTCCCAAGGGATGTCCCAAGAACAGTCCCAAGTCAAGTCTCAAGGCAAGATCTACAAAGTTAGACCAACAAGTCCAAAAGCAAGTCCCAAGGCAAGTAGGTAGCGCCACAGTAGCACTTAAATGGCACTTACTGATAGCACTTTGTGGTTTAACTTTGTTGAAGAAATTGTACTTTCTTGATTCCTGTTGTTCTGAGTTTGTACTCATGGTTGAATTGAACTTATTGTAAGTCGCTTTGGATAAAAGCATCAGCTAAATGAAATGTAATGTAATGTAAGTCCCAAAGCAAATGCCAAGGCAAGTCCCAAGGCAAGACCCAAAGCAAGTCCCAAAGCAAGTCCCAAAGCAAGTCCCAAGGCAAGTCCCAAAGCAAGACCAACAAAGTTAGACCAACAAGTCCCACGGCAAGACCCAAAGCAAGTCCCACGGCAAGACCCAAAGCAAGTCCCAAGGCAAGTCCCAAGTCAAGTGCCAAGGCCAGTGCCAAGGCAAGTCCCAAGGCAAGACCCAAAGCAAGTCCCAAAGCAAGTCCCAAGGCAAGTCCCAAAGCAAGACCAACAAAGTTAGACCAACAAGTCCCACGGCAAGACCCAAAGCAAGTCCCAAGGCAAGTCCCAAGTCAAGTGCCAAGGCCAGTGCCAAGGCAAGTCCCAAGGCAAGATCAACAAAGTTAGACCAACAAGTCCCAAGGCAACACCCAAGGCAAGTCCATAGTCAAGTCCCAAGGCAAGTCCAAAGTCAAGTCCCAAGGCAAGTCCCAAAGCAAGTCCCAAGGCAAGTCTCAAGGCAAGTCCCAAAGCAAGTCCCAAATCAAGCCCCAAGGAAAGTCCCAAGGCAAGCCCCAAAGCAAGTCCCAATGGAATTCCCAAGGCCAGTCCCAAGTCAATTCCCAAGGCAAGTCCCAAGGCAAGTCCCAAGGCAAGTCCCAAGGCAAGTCCCAAGGCAAGTCCCAAGTCAAGTCCCAAGGCAGGTCCCAAGGCACTTGCCTTGGGACTTGCCTTGACCAAGGCAAGATCAACAAAGTTAGACCAACAAGTCCCAAGGCAACACCCAAGGCAAGTCCATAGTCAAGTCCCAAGGCAAGATCAACAAAGTTAGACCAACAAGTCCCAAGGCAAGGCCCAAAGCCAGTCCCAAGGCAAGTCCCAAAGCAAGTCCCAAGGTAAGTCCCAAGGCAAGACCCAAAGCAAGTCTCAAGGCAAGTCCCAAGTCAAGCCCCAAGGAAAGTCCCAAGGCAAGTCCCAAAGCAACTCCCAAGGGAATTCCCAAGGCAAGACCCAAAGCAAGTCTCAAGGCAAGTCCCAAGTCAAGTCCCAAGGCAAGTCCCAAAGCAAGTCCCAAGGCAAGTCTCAAGGCAAGTCCCAAAGCAAGTCCCAAATCAAGCCCCAAGGAAAGTCCCAAGGCAAGCCCCAAAGCAAGTCCCAATGGAATTCCCAAGGCCAGTCCCAAGTCAATTCCCAAGGCAAGTCCCAAGGCAAGTCCCAAGTCAAGTCCCAAGGCAGGTCCCAAGGCAAGTCCCAAGGCAAGTCCCAAGGCAAGATCAACAAAGTTAGACCAAGAAGTCCCAAGGCAACACCCAAGGCAAGTCCCAAGTCAAGTCCCAATGCAAGGCCCAAAGCCAGTCCCAAGGCAAGACCCAAAGCAAGTATCAAGGCAAGTCCCAAGTCAAGCCCCAATGAAAGTCCCAAGGCAAGTCCCAAAGCAAGTCCCAAGGGAATTCCCAAGGCAAGACCCAAAGCAAGTCTCAAGGCAAGTCCCAAAGCAAGTCTCAAGGCAAGGCCCAAAGCAAGTCTCAAGGCAAGTCCCAAAGCAAGTCCCAAATCAAGCCCCAAGGAAAGTCCCAAGGCAGGTCCCAAGCCAAGTCCTAAGGCAAGATCAACAAAGCAAGTCCCAAGGCAAGTCCCAAAGCAAGTCCCAAATCAAGCCCCAAGGAAAGTCCCAAAGCAAGTCCCAAATCAAGCCCCAAGGAAAGTCCCAAGGCAGGTCCCAAGCCAAGTCCTAAGGCAAGATCAACAAAGCAAGTCCCAAGGCAAGTCCCAAAGCAAGTCCCAAATCAAGCCCCAAGGAAAGTCCCAAGGCAAGTCCCAAAGCAAGTCCAAAGGGAATTCCCAAGACCAGTCCCAAGCCAAGTCCCAAGGCAAGATCAACAAAGTTAGACCAACAAGTCCCAAAGTCAGTCCCAAAGCAAGTCCCAAGGCAAGTCCCAAGGCAAGTCCCAAAGCAAGTCCCAAATCAAGTCCCAAATCAAGCCCCAAGGAAAGTCCCAAGTTGAGTCCCAAAGCAAGTCCCAAGGGAATTCCCAAGGCCAGTCCCAAGTCAAGTCCCCTAGGCAAGTCCCAAGTTAAGTCCCAAGGCAAGATCAACAAAGTTAGACCAACAAATCCCAAGGCAAGTCCCAAGTCAAAACCAACAAGTCCCAAGTAAAGTCCTAAGGCAAAACCAACAAGTCCCAAGTAAAGTCCTAAGGCAAATCCAGCAAGACCCAGGTCAAGTCTTATGTAAAAACTAACAAATCCCAAGCCAAGTCCAGAAAATACAAAGTCAGGACTAACAAGGCCAGACCAACAAGTCCCAAGTCGACACCAAACAATCACTGGCCAAATCCCAAGCCAAGTCCAGAAAGTCCCAAGCTGAAACAAACAATTCCTTAGTCAGGTACCAGGCCGAGACCAAATCAAGCTAGCATTCTTAAAAACACATACGACAAAAGCGTTTTTGGTTTATGTACATGAAGTGCCCAAGCCTCTTCTTTCCTTTAGATTTCCAAATTAAAATTAGCCGCAGTGACACTGAGGTCTCTGTTTTTGTTCTTCCAGCTGACGGTAGAGAAGCTGCTGTCAACGCCGGAAACCTCCGACAACAACCACACAGCTCAACGGCATCCAAGTACATATCCTGTTGTATTCCTGCAACACATGCATGTTTCATGTAGCGAATACAACAAAGGGAATTTACTCAAGTACTTAAGCACAATTTGGGGGGTTTCTGAGGAGTAATCGAAATACACTAGTATTCAGAAATGATCAAATTAAGATTTCAACTCTCTTTTTATGCTAACCCTTATAATGTGCTTTAATTGTAGCACCAATCCACATTAACTTCCAGCCCAACGGCGAACGCACTGATGTTTTCCGAAAGTAATGTAGCGATAGTTCCTCATTTTGGTTGAATGGTTCAAACTAAGTTCATCTAAGGTTTTGCTGGGAATGCATTGAGTTAACCTAAATTAACTTAACTTAAATTAGTTGAAGTTGAGTTGAATTCAAACACATTATTAGTTACGTACATTGTTGTTGTGACTTATTACTTTTCTAAAGATTTCTCCTGATTGTAAATGTGTGTTGCAGTCGTCAGCTGGAGCGCAGCAGAGAGGAGGTTGTTGGTTAAATCCCTGCAGCTTCATCAGAAAGACTTCAGCAGAATCCAGAAAGCCGTGAGTTAAGACACAAAACAGCCACTCAGTGTGTTGCACTCTGTGTGTAATCACGTGTTATTATTGTGTGTGTGTGTGTGTGTGTGTGTGTGTGTGTGTGTGTGTGTGTGTGTGTGTGTGTGTGTGTGTGTGTGTGTGTGTGTGTGTGTGTGTGTGTGTGTGTTTGTGTGTGTGTGTGTTCAGGTTCAGACTAAGTCAGTCTCTCAGTGTGTGGAGTTTTATTATCTGTGGAAGAGGAAGCTGAGTCTGAACACGAGGACCCCGGCCGGGCTGACCGTCTCTCTGCCCGACACAAATGTAAGAAAGAGAGAACTTTATTTCAACTATCTTCTGATTCTCAACACAAGTGAGGCTCAATCACAGGTGGAAAGTACATAAATACAATTTTGAGGTACTTGAATCTTTCTTGATTATATCCATTTCATGCAACTTTCAACTTCTAGGATGTAAATAAAGTACTTTGTACTTTACCGCAGTTATTTTTTAGTTACTTTACACATTAAGATCATTAATACAATAGATAATCAACTCATAAATGATGATGTATTGTTATAGATTCAACTATCAGCAGTATATAAAGTCACACTACAACTTCTTTATTCCCTCTTTTCTCAAAAACTCTTGAAACACAATGATGTCTATTGAATCAGACTTGAAATGATAGGATATGTTCGTGTTTAATGTCCTTCAATGCATTTTGTTGACAGTTTATAACGCTAGTTTAAGTAATAAGTCAGCAGACAGTTGTGTGTTTCAGGTCAGTAGCTCCAGTCAGTGTGAACACAAATGAAACTAAAGGCTGAATAAATTAAAAACCACTGAAACAAATTCTTGTCAACACGCCACACACACTGAAGCTCAAAATACACAAACCGAAACACACACTTCCTGTCAGGGGCGTCATGTCTCTGAACAAAATGGGACTTGACATTATACTTGTATGTGTGTGTGTGTGTGTGTGTGTGTGTGTGTGTGTGTGTGTGTGTGTGTGTGTGTGTGTGTGTGGTCAGACCTCAATGATTCAACTTTACATCAGTGTCATTTCGATTAATTCGATCCACTTGATCAATTTTTATGAGCTTTATTTTGTAATCAGTTTGATTAACATCAGCTTCCTGTTTCAGTTGTTTGATTCTGACAGTTTAGTCAAACTAAATAAAACTTCTGACTCATTTCAAGACTTTTCAGAGTCAAATGTCGTTCACTTTGTTTGTTATTCTGTCGGTTCGTTCTTCTGTTTTTAAAGCACACTATTGATTCATATTTCATTCAATATGTGGAACAAAAGTATCTCCAATACTGTCCTGTAGACGTGGGACATGCAAGTCTCAAGCCAAGAACAACAAGTTCCAAGTAAAGAACAACAAGTTCCAAATCAAGAACAAGTTCCAAATCAAGACAACAAGTTCCAAGTAAAGAACAACAAGTTCCAAGTAAAGAACAACAAGTTCCAAGTCAAGACAACAAGACAAAGCCAAGAGGAAAAGTCAAGTCAGGTTCCAAGTCTCAAGTCTTGGAAATGAAATTACAATTCAAGACCCAAAAGTCCAAAGTCGAGTAACACATTTACTGTTATTTTTTAATATTTTGAACAACCTAATCAAGTTCTCTTCATCTCTGTGTTTCTTCCAGGGTCAAAGGTCGTCCAGCTGTCACGAGGCATCATGAACCCCTGAACACACACACACACACACACACACACACACACACACACACACACACACACACACACACACACACACACACACACACTGTAAATGTCATTATTCAGGCTTAAACTTATTAAATCCTTCTCACAGCCGAATTATCTATTTATTTGCTTTTCAGAAATCCTGTTGTTGCATTAATAAAAACATCTGTAGACGAGCTGAACATTAAAGGAAAACAATTCTGTGTTTCTTTCCTCGACATCTTGTTCAATGATTTAGTCCATTCATATTGAAGTATATAGTATATATATATATATATATATATATATATATATATGATGCATTAACGTCTGTATGTCGTCAACGACTGACGGTCAAATCAAATATAGAAAGTTCAATTAAATAATATCTCAAAAATATTAATCGTTAGTTTTAAAATTCAACTGGATGAATTATAATTAATAAAAATATTAATTATGAATAAAACAATAAACCCTTTTCTCATTTCAATTACAATAAGCGGTGCATTAAAAAACTCATAACAGAAAGCGTTTGAAAAATTAATTTAACAAAAATTAATTTCACTTAATATTTGTTGTCCTTCAGCTTTACAGTTTTTTTCGATTGCTAAACGACAGTGGGCACAACTGGAGTCACATGTGCAAAACTCTAACTACAGTCTGCACTACCAACAGTCACCTGAGCTAAACAGTTCACATCACCTGCAAAACTCATTCCAAGCAACACAACTCTTAACACATGGCTCAAAACACGCTCAGTGCAGCCAAACACTACACAACCCTCACTGAGACAACACACACTGCCACCCAGAACACACTGAGTAACAACACTAGCATCAAACACCAATACAGAAAATACTAACCTTTCATCTTTACAGTTTGAACAATTTCAGTGACTTCATACAAAGTAATATTTTCTTCAAAGAAAAGAGTGACATTCTTTCACATGATGTATTACAATTTTTAGAACATAACAATTCTTTAAGGTAAATGTAAATTAGCAGTTTGCTTCAATAGTCTGTAGTAATTTACGGAATTACAGTAATGAGAAAAAAAAGGTAGAAACTAAAAGTACATACTGTAATTGGAACAAATAATTGAGGGGCTGATCCTGCCTCTCTAGCATCAGGCCACAGGTTTTCATCAACATCACATCTAATGTTCTCTCTTGCCATGCACCTGGGGAAGAACCTTCTGGAGGGCCTTATCCATCCCTGGCAGTCCTCTGGACTCGTGTCCTCACCTCCGGCACGCATGGCTTCCAAAAGAGACATTTGGTCATGTGGGTGGTGACCAAACACTTTCCACCTGCAGGCAGAGAAAAACTCCTCTATTGGGTTGAGGAAGGGTGAATATGCAGGCAGGTACAAAACCATGAATCTGCGATGTGCTGCAAACCAATCTGTGACAGCTGCAGAGTGGTGAAAAGCAACGTTATCGCAAACTATGACAACAACTTGGGGGTTTCTTACTGGCTCCCCCTGTTCTGCTGCACTAGCTGAGCATAGAGCTGTTCTATAAAGCTATAAGCCTTTCTGTTGTATGGGCCAATGAGTGGGGTGTTGAGAAGCAAACCATCATTGGCCATTGCAGCACACATGGTGATGTTTCCCCCCTTTGGCCTGAACCTCCACAGTGGCCCTTTGACCGATAACATTCCTTCCTCTGCACCGTGTTAAAGGTTAAATCCAGCTTCATCGATAAATACAAATGAATGTGGTCTTTCCAGTGCTTCCACCTCCATTACTCTCTGAAACACAGTAAGTGCACAGTTTTACTGTAGAAATGCTAGTGTTTTTTTTACTTTAAATATATGTTATAGCTGTGTATGTAACCTCAGACGTCTTCCTGGACATATTGGTATCTTTGCTCTTTTACCCGTTCCCTGTTTCTCTGGAACGGTACAGTGTATAACTGTTTCATTGTAACTTGGTGTTTCTTTAGGACTCGAGCAATAGTTGTTGTGCTGACAGAATTAACATTTTCAAATATATCATTATCAGCCAGCACTCTATCTTGAATCTCCCGCAGTTTTATTGCATTGTTGACAACAACCATGTCAACAATAGCATTTTCCTGCGCATCTGAAAACATTGTTCCTCTTCCCCCTGTTGGGGGCAGCCTTTGGGTCCTGTTGTAAAAATATATTTTACAGTCAAACTTACTGTAATATATATCTGTGTAAATATTCTATAATTGCAATACAAAATAGATTCCTGTAATGTTTTCATTTACTGTAAGGATGTAACTCATCTGTTTGTATGATGGAAAATTCACATTACAGATGCCACTGTGTATTTTTGCAGATTGGGTTGCACCCTCAACCCTGCCTCTCTCAATGAGACCATGGGTCACGACATGGTCTATAAGTGTAGCCTTACTTCATCTGAAATAAGGGCTACACTTATAGACCATGGGTCACAACATGGTCTATACGTGTAGCCTTACTTCATCTGAAATAACAGCTCTTTGTCTTCTTCGTCTTCCTCCATGCATCCGCCCTCTCCCTGCCACCTTCTCCCTCCACCAACCCGTCTTCCTTGTTCCATTTCCAAAATGAGTCTTTCTGAGCTCTACCTATATATACTGTAATATATATATATATATATATATATATATATATATATATATATATATATATATATATATATTTGTGTGTGTTCACTAACAAGTCTAAAACAAGACACCTGCTTAGCCTTTCAGCTGAAATTGCAATCAGCAGTGTTTGAAAGGCACGAGGCTGAAATGTATTCTGTTTTGAATGTGTGGTCACAGTTTTGACAGCAGTGTGTTAGCGTTTGAACAAAGTGCTGTAAATCCACAGTGTTGTGCAGGTTGTGGTTAAAGTCGTGGGATAAGTGTGTAGAGTTTTGAAAACTGTGTTCAAGCAATGAAAAACGAACTAGAGTTTGGTCCACATGAACTGCTGCTGTGCAGACTGTAGTTAGAGTTTTGCACATGTGACTCCAGCAATCGAAAAAAACTGTAAATTCAGTTCACTCGGGTGTGAAGTGATGTCACCCAAAACATTTGATTGTATCTTTACTTTATAACATTTCATTTGACTTTATCTGTGGTTATTAAAACCACTCGTTAAAATTGAAGTGCTCCGTCAAAATGTAATAATTCTCAATGATCTATCGGTTCTAGGTCCATGGTCCAGATACAACGGGGTCTGGGTCTGGGTCCGGACCCGCGGTCCACCTATTAGTGACCCCTGCTCTCCATGTTTTAATTACACACAGAATACGTTTAGTTATGATAAGTTATCAAACACAGGAAGTGGTATTTAAAAAGAGGACCAGCATGTTGCAGAGAGACGCTCAGGTATGTCGGATATTGTTTCTCTGCTTTAATCCTGCGTCTTTCTGTCTCTCCTCCCTCTGGCTCTCAAAGCCCAACGCAGAGCGCTTCTTACAGCCAGAAAACATGAGAACACAAGAAGAAACGAAATGAGGCTCTTCAAGGTTCTGCTCGTAAACACCAGTGACATCATTGTTTGGGTTTCTGTTAGAATGACTTTTACAACGTGAACAACTGAACAAACGTCTGGCATACTTTCATACTTTCATACTTTAGTTTGCATTTGAGCACATTAGTGTAGAAAGTGTGTTTCGTTCAAATTGAAAGAAAGATGAATGGACTTTGGTGAGAATTTTTGTCAGTCGTAGCACCATACAGTAGTAGCAACATACAGTAGTAGCAACATACAGTAGTAGCAACATACAGTAGTAGCAACATACAGTAGTAGCAACATACAGTTGTAGCAACATAGAGTAGTAGCAACATACAGTTGTAGCAACATAGAGTAGTAGCAACATAGAGTAGTGGCACCATACAGTAGTGGCACCATACAGTAATAGCAACATACAGTAGTAGCAACATAGAGTAGTAGCAACATACAGTAGTAGCAACATACAGTAGTAGCAACATACAGTAGTAGCAACATACAGTTGTAGCAACATAGAGTAGTAGCAACATAGAGTAGTGGCACCATACAGTAGTGGCACCATACAGTAATAGCAACATACAGTAGTAGCAACATAGAGTAGTAGCAACATAGAGTAGTAGCAACATACAGTAGTGGCACCATACAGTAATAGCAACATACAGTAGTAGCAACATAGAGTAGTAGCAACATACATAAGTAGCAACATACAGTAATAGCAACATACAGTAGTAGCAACATAGAGTAGTAGCAACATAGAGTAGTAGCAACATACATAAGTAGCAACATACAGTAATAGCAACATAGAGTAGTAGCAACATAGAGTAGTAGCAACATACACTAGTAGCACCATACAGTAGTAGCAACATACAGTAATAGCAACATACAGTAATAGCAACATACAGTAGTAGCAACATAGAGTAGTAGCAACATACAGTAGTAGCAACATACAGTAATAGCAACATAGAGTAATAGCAACATACAGTAATAGCAACATAGAGTAGTAGCAACATACAGTAGTAGCACCATACAGTAATAGCAACATACAGTAATAGCAACATACAGTAATAGCAACATACAGTAGTAGCAACATAGAGTAGTAGCAACATACAGTAGTAGCACCATACAGTAATAGCAACATACAGTAATAGCAACATACAGTAGTAGCAACATACAGTAATAGCACCATACAGTAATAGCAACATAGAGCAATAGAAGCATAGAGTAGTAGCAACATAGAGTAGTAGCAACATACACTAGTAGCACCATACAGTAGTAGCAACATACAGTAGTAGCAACATAGAGCAATAGAAGCATAGAGTAGTAGCAACATAGAGTAGTAGCAACATACAACATAGAGTAGTAGCAACATAGAGTAGTAGCAACATGCAACATAGAGTAATAGCACCATACAGTAGTAGCAACATACAGTAGTAGCAACATACAGTAATAGCAACATACAGTAATAGCAACATACAGTAATAGCAACATACAGTAGTAGCAACATACAGTAATAGCAACATACAGTAGTAGCAACATACAGTAGTAGCAACATACAGTAATAGCAACATACAGTAATAGCAACATACAGTAGTAGCAACATAGAGCAATAGAAGCATAGAGTAGTAGCAACATAGAGTAGTAGCAACATACAACATAGAGTAGTA
Organism: Myoxocephalus aenaeus; assembly: GCA_038501785.1. Taxonomy (NCBI): domain Eukaryota; kingdom Metazoa; phylum Chordata; class Actinopteri; order Perciformes; family Cottidae; genus Myoxocephalus; species Myoxocephalus aenaeus. Next base: position 96,264 of record JBAMJR010000617.1, on the reverse strand, counting down.
GCAACATGCAACATAGAGTAATAGCACCATACAGTAGTAGCAACATACAGTAGTAGCAACATAGAGCAATAGAAGCATAGAGTAGTAGCAACATAGACTAGTAGCACCATACAACATACAGTAGTAGCAACATAGAGTATTAGCTAGTAGCAACATAGAGTAGTAGCAACATAGAGTAGTAGCAACATACAGTAGTAGCAACATAGAGTAGTAGCAACATACAACATAGAGTAGTAGCAACATACAGTAGGAGCAACATAGAGTAGTAGCAACATAGAGTAGTAGCAACATACAACATACAGTAGTAGCAACATAGAGTAGTAGCAACATAGAGTAGTAGCAACATACAACATACAGTAGTAGCAACATACAGTAGGAGCAACATACAGTAGTAGCAACATACAGTAGTAGCAACATAGAGTAGTAGCAACATACAACATAGAGTAGTAGCAACATACAGTAGGAGCAACATAGAGTAGTAGCAACATAGAGTAGTAGCAACATACAGTAGGAGCAACATAGAGTAGTAGCAACATAGAGTAGTAGCAACATACAGTAGGAGCAACATAGAGTAGTAGCAACATAGAGTAGTAGCAACATAGAGTAGTAGCAACATGCAACATACAGTAGTAGCACCCTAGTAGCAACATAGTTGCACCATAGTAGCACCATAGTTGCAGCATAGTAGCAACATAGTTGCACCCTAGTAGCACCATAGTTGCAGCATAGTAGCAACATAGTTGCAGCATAGTAGCAACATAGTTGCACCCTAGTAGCACCATAGTTGCAGCATAGTAGCACCATAGTTGCAGCATAGTAGCAACATAGTTGCACCCTAGTAGCACCATAGTTGCAGCATAGTAGCACCATAGTTGCAGCATAGTAGCAACCCCCTCAGAGCTGCAGACTCTGTACCAGACATGTTTTTCTAGTTTGGTGTTGACGCTGTGTTTCAGGTTCAGTGTTCATTCTGTAAAACAAACAGAGAGAATGGAGCTGGAGGAGAAACAAGAAGACACAACGTGAGACTGTAAGGAGAGGAAGTGAGACTGTAAGGAGAGGAGGTGAGACTCTAAGGAGTGGAGGTCGCTTCAACCAGGAAACAAAGAGGAGTCCACATTCTTCTTCTAATCCGGCTTCAGTGCGTTTCCTCTCTGAAGCGACCTTCGGGCGATTCATAAAGTGTGACTCCTCCTCGCTCCAAAGGTCCTCCTGCCTGAGCACGAGGAGGAGGAGGAGGAGGAGGAGGAGGAGGAGGAGGAGGAGGAACAGGTCCGGCAGACGAGGAGGAAGGAGGGATGGGAGCGCAGGAGAAGGAGGAGGACGCGGCTCCTCCACCAGAGAAGAAGAAGAAGAACTCCAAAGAGGTCTTTTTCTCCGTCCTGCCGGATCGATATGAACCTCTGATCGAGGAAGAGGAGGAGGAAGAGGAGACGCCAGAGGAGAGGAGGAGGAGGAAGGAGGAGACGAAGAGGAGGAAGAAGAAGAAGTACAAGAAGTACAGGAAGGTAGGTGGTGACCTTTGACCTGAAGGGCTGTAATCATTGTGTTGTTCTGTTAATCAAAACAATGGAAATAAAAGATAAAAATTAAAAATTAAAAATTAATAATATATATAACAATATATATAACAATATATATATATATATATATATATATATATATAACAAATATATATATAAATAATTCAAACACATTTTAATAAATAAATCTCAGGTTACCTGATCAATTAAATATTAAAATATAAATTATAAATAAATAAAATTATTACAAGAAAGAATTATAAATGATGTATGAATGCATTAATGTTTCAACTATTATTAGCTATTATAATAGCTAATTTTGAACTTTGTGCTTATTATTCATTTTAACTTTAAGATGTTTAAACTAAATGTTTTTAAACCATAAACCATAAAGGTGTTAAATACTAAAAGTACTGAGTTTTTATCTGAAGACATGAAGTCCTAAAGCACAGAAGTGGTTCAGCTTCAGGAGAATCAAAGTGGAGTCTGTTAAACATTCACTCAGCAGTGAGTTTGACCTTTGACCTCAACTCAACCTTATCAGCCTGACTCGAGTCACAGTTCGAGGTATTTAACAGAATACTTCTGTAAGTACCTGAAAGAGACAATCAGGATGACGTCATCAGCATATTGGATACGTTCCACTATAAATAACTGAAATAACATTTAATAACATAAACCAAATATGAAACATGTATACCACTAAATAAAATGATATATCCTAAAATAAATAAAATGTATGTAAGGAAATACAAATTGAAACATGTTAACTAATTAATAAAATAAGTCAATTATTATAAATATATAATAACATATAAAATAAATAAATATCAGCTTATATAGAACATATACAAATAAACATAGCAATGATACATTAATAAAAGAATAGGAATAATGTATCCCAATATATCCTCTTGGGAACATGAATGTCTGAACCACATTCCATTACAACCTCGTGCACTAAAGGAAAAGTCAGAGGATAACCAAGGATTCATCCTCTGGGGAACATATCTGAAAGGTACATTTTGAGTTATTTAAAATAAAATATTTGACTTGCGGTTGGGCGCTATATAAAAATCCTCTGGGGATCCCGAATATCTGGACAAACTTTCATGAAAATCCCCCCCATTGTTACTGTGACATCTGAAACTTTTACATGTCAACCCTGTGATGACGCTAAAAGAGAGAAACCCTGAGGATGCATCTTCAGGGAACCATGAATCTCTGGACACAATCAACCCAGTCGTTCCTGAGATAGCTTTACTGGATTACAAAAACGTTCACCTCATGGTGGCGCCAGAGAAGAAGTCAGATGATCACCGAAATCAGTAGGATTCATCCTCTGGGGAACATGAACGGCTGAACCATTATTTGGTAATTCACGGAGTAAAGTTGAGATACTTTGACTCAGATCCTTGACTGGCTGTTGGCGCCATTTAAAAACCCTCCACGGCTGTAGGATTCATCCTCTGGGGATCAGGATCTCTTAGGTGTGGCTCTGTGTCTCGTCCCTCAGAACGTGGGCAAGGCGCTGCGGTTCAGCTGGCGCTGCCTGCTGCTCGGCCTGCAGAACATGGCGTCCATCTACTCCACCCCCGTCTCCGCCGTCGTGGTGACGCAGGTCCACCGAACCGCCGGCAGCAAAGCATGATGGGACATGTGGACGACCTGCGGCGAGAAGACGTCGGTCTCGTTTGAGTCGAATAGCTTTCATATAAGTTTAGTCCACACAGTTTTAATGGGACTTTGTGGTAATTAATAACGATGAAGGATTTGCTTTTGCCGATTACTAAAATAAAGTAAAAATAAAATACTTTTTCAAACTCTGTTAAACTTTTAGTGTTTTTGTTTCTTGGCTTTGAGTTTGCATGTATACGCTTACTTTCTAACGAAAACATTCACTTCTGTTTCTGAAAACTACGACGTGAACATATCTCTCTGGGTTTCTCTTAAATAAATGTGCTGGTTAACGTCTCTCCTGTGTCCTCGTTTCATTCCCTACCTCCTTCCCTCCTTCCCTCCTTCCCTCCACGGGGATCCTTGTTGTTGAGCTCATCACAAATCACAGCTTATCAGGCCGGTTGCGACACACCTCGCTGCCACGTTGGTTGGTAGTTTATGATTTTCTCGTCACGTTTTCATCACCGGAGGAACGCTCATCGCTCAGATCTCTTTCATCTTGAAACACAGAAACCGTTCCCGCTCTGATTACTGCAGCAGTCACAGTCTTCTAAAAACAAGCTTTCATTAGCTGCCTGATTTAAAATGTCTTATTTTGGGATTTCTTTTTGAAGTATTCTATCGTCACACTTTGGTATCCTTTAAAAAAATCAAAGGATGTGATGACATCAGAGGACCAGAGGGCCCTCCCCCCTCCCCACGCCCTTGTAAGGGCAAGGAGGCGGTGGAGCGCTGGTGAGCGTGACCCGCCGGTCGGGTCAACAAGTCTGCTGGTCAGCAGCAGCTGTGGAGCCGCTTCATGGTGGATTACTGAAGAGGACCAGACCGAGGAGGCCATGTCTCCGCTGCAGCTGTCCGTCTACTGGCGCCTCTCCCTCGTCTTCTTCTTCCTCTCTTTCCTGTTCTTTCTGGACATTTTCGCGGCCGCCGTCGTCGCCGTTTCCTGCCGACGGGTCAACGACACGATGGCGCCAACTGCCGGCGGCGGCCATTCACGGCCCGGGGAATCCTCGCAGAGCGGGAACCGAGACGTGAGTGATGTTCACCTTCGGGAATATTCCTGTAATATTAGGACATTTATTAATATGTATAGACTTTGACCTGCAGTAGAGCTTTGTGTGTTGGTGAGATTCTTTTAAACGTCACAACATCATAGCGATAACCAGTCAGATTAACAATCTGTGTTAATGTGCAACGCAACGCTGTTAATGTTTCTGTCTGTGGGACCAGAAAGTATTTGTGTTGCAAAAGATTCAGAAATGTGTTACACAACAAGGTGTACATATATATAGATATAGGTATATATAGATATATGATAAACAAACAAATACAGTTATTAAAGTGTGTATGAGATGAAGAGGACGTTAAACTGGGATTATAGATACTTCAATATAAAAATAGCATCATATCTATAACGTGTCTCTGGGTTTTATAGCATTACAAACTGAATTCATCTTTATTTATGAATGCAAACAAACAAAGCGTGCCTCCTAGAGTAACACAAATAACACAATATTTACTGAGAACGGTCTACATCTTTGGGATTTCATAACAACACATTTGACTGAGACTATAAATATGTCAGTGGGCTTTTTGGGCTTTGTTTTGACGTTGTATAAAATCAATTAATAAATATGAACTAGTCTGCAGATTCATCTGTGAGGTAATTCGATGCGGCCTAATCGTGTACTTGGACACACATTTGTTTTGCATGACTGTGTGTGTGTGTGTGTGTGTGTGTGTGTGTGTCAGTCAGTGTGTGAGTGGACGGACTGGCTGGCGTACGGTCAGAGGGTCTACATGGTCGGCCTGCTGCTGGGGTCGCTGGTGGGAGGAGCCATATCCGACCGGTACGACAGCAGCACATTCCTTTCACCCGCCGCTCTTCTGTGCCGCCTGTAACGCGCTGTGCTCTGTCTCTGCAGGTACGGGAAGCGCACGGTGCTGCTGGTGTGCGTGTACGTGCACGCCGTGTGTGGCCTCGTGCCCGCCGTCCTTCCTCAGCCCTTCCTCTACCTCGCTGTTCGCTGCTTGACCGGCGTCTGCTGCTGCTGCATCAACATCTGCTCCTTCAGTCTGGGTAACAACAACCACCTCCTCGCGCTCCCGTCTGTAACCAAACCGGGTCGAGCTCCGCCGGGTGTCCGGTGAGCTTTATTGGACCACAGTGGGACACGCGGGAGATAAAGAACTCGTGTCCCAGATAAAGTCTTGCCGACCCGACTGAGTGCTAATGAGGAAAACACTGACCTCTCACCTCTGGCTGAGACTGAACGAGGGCAGCAGGTTCATTACAACCAACCTGGTGATTCTAAACCAGGAGACGAGCTCTGGTTGTATAGAAGTCTATGCTTCATGTGTTAAAGCTGCATTCTCTCTAGTGACCACCAGGGGGCGACTCCTCTGGTTGTATAGAAGTATATGATTAATGTTTAAAGCTGCATTCTCTCTACTGACCACCAGGGGGTGACTCCTCTGGTTGTATAGAAGTCTATGCTTCATGTGTTAAAGCTGCATTCTCTCTCCTGACCACCAGGGGGCGACTCCTCTGGTTGTATAGAAGTCTATGCTTCATGTGTTAAATCTGTCTTATCCACAGCCGTGGAGTGGACGCTGCCGGCCGCTCGGCTCTGGTCGTCGGCCTTCCTGCCGTTCTGCTTCAGTCTGGGGACGATGGGCAGCGCTCCGCTGGCCTGGCTCAGCCCCACCTGGAGACAGCTGCACCTGTCGCTGGCTCTGCCTCAGCTCGTCTGCCTGCCGCTCTACCTGTAGGTGCGCCCATCTGTCTGCTCGTCTGTCTGCCCGTCTGTCTGCCCGTCTGTCTGCTTAGCTCTTGAGATGGTGAACCGGCTCCCTCCCTGTTCCAGGTCCATACCGGAGTCTCCTCGCTGGCTGCAGCTCAGGAAGAGGACGGATGTTCTGGAGCGCTATTGCTGCAACAGCCCTGAAGATAAAGAGTGTCTGGAGCTGGTAAACACACACACACACACACACACACACACACACACACACACACACACACACACACACACACACACACACACACACACACACACGCACACACACACATTGTTTGAGGTAAAGTCAATGAGTGTGTGTCTGTGTGTAGCTGTTGTTCTCAGACCAGCAGAAAGACACCGAGACTCAGAAGGAGCAGCCACCTGGAGGCCACGCCCTCAGTGACATCATCCACCTGAAACATCCGACGGTCCTTCTGCGGCTCTTCATCATGAGCTACCTCAGGTACCACACACACAGTTATACACATGTGTGGATAACTTGAGGATTATGTTATATTTTGAGAATAAAATAATCATAGTAAGTCAGAATCTTTCAAGAAACAAAGTTGTAACATTTAGAGAATAAATTAACGTTTTGTGAAATAAATAATAATATTTAGAATCACGTTGTAATATTGAGAGAATGAACCTTCAGGTTCAGGTTCAGGTGGCTGGAAAGCAAGGACATAAGCATAAGTTTCCATATTTGTGAAATTTTATGTTTCAAATGACCCTTCTTCTACCTCTATCTCCATTTTAGTACATAATAAGTACAATATCTTACAGGTGAATCCGATCAAAAGGGGCGGGACTTAACAAACCTGTGTTCGCCCGCAGTGCGGCGTCGGCGTTGACGTACTTCGGCATCTGCATGAACATCGGCTCTTTCGGCGTCGACGTCTACTCCGCCCAGTTCTTCTCCGGCCTATCGGAGGCTCCCTGCTTGCTCGTCCCATTGGTTCGTCTGGGACGCCGGCCAATCAGCATCCTCGCTTTGTTCCTCAGCGGCGTGGCCTGCTTCCTGTCGCTGCTGCTGTCCAGATGCAACGGTGTGCATCCAGATAAAACATCTTGTTGTGCACATTACACGTGTTGTACTGTCTAATATCACTTTGATTAATGCTGTCGTTGGGTTTTTATTGAGGCTACTATTGTTATTAATACTTTTTCTTTAGGGACTGCGGGTAGAACCGTAACAACTAGGTCTGGCTTGACAGGTTTATTGGTTAAATGTTGTCTTTTTACCCGCAAAGGTAACAGTAAGTTGATAAAGTTATCACATCACTGTCTCGACCTTAAATTAGCCGACACCAAAACCGATCCGATAATGTCACAAGGGTTATTATAATTATAATATAATATAATATACAAATATAGATATAATAATAATCAGTGTCACTAGACTTTAGGGGCGTACAGTAGCGTATCATCAGCATAGAGTCGGATGCTTATTTATGATACCTTAGTTCATAAACATGATTATAAAATTAGCACTAGCACATAAATGAATTAATATAATATAATATTTTATATTTTGTCCTACTGAAACCTGGCTGAGACATGAAGAATATGTCAGCCTAAATGAATCTACTCCTGAGGCCGAGGAGGTGGAGTAGCTGCCATCTTTGACTCGGGTCTGTTAATGGGTCCTAAACCTGGATTGAACTACAACTCATTTGAAAGCCTTGTTCTTAGTCTTTCACATCCAACATGGAAAACAATACAGCCGATTCTGCTTGTTGTGGTGTACCGGGCAACAGGTCCGTATTCTGGATTTATATCTGAATTTTCTGAGTTTTTGTCAAGCTTGGTCCTTAAGACAGAATAACCCTAGGTTTCTCTTTAGCACTGTGGCCAGGCTGGCTGAGAGTCATAGCTCGGTGGATCCGTGTATTCCTATAGACCTCAGTAGTAATGACTTCATGAACTTCTTCAATGGTAAGATTCTGGATATTAGAGACAGGATCGGTGATCTCCTGCCCTCGACTACTGCCGGTCCATCCTCAGGTGGGATGGCCATGGAGGAGGCTGTGGGCCCTGCTGTGTGTCTGGATGGATTTTCTACCATCAACCTCGACCAACTGTCTTCAACGGTTTCTACTTCTAAATCTTCTACCTGTCTCCTAGACCCTGTTCCGACTAAGCTGTTTAAGGAAGTTTTACCTTTAATTAGCGCCTCTCTACTAGATATTATCAATGGGTCTTTACTAATGGGTCATGTACCACAGTCTTTTAAAGTAGCTGTAATTAAACCTCTTCTTAAGAAGCCCACTCTGGATCCAGAGGTGTTGGCTAACTACAGACCTATCTCTAACCTTCCCTTCCTCTCTAAGATACTGGAGAAGGTAGTCGCAAATCAGTTGTGTGACTTTTTACATAACAATAGTTTATTTGAGGAGTTTCAGTCAGGATTTAGAAAGCATCATAGCACAGAGACAGCACTAGTGACAATTACTAATGACCTTCTAGTTGCATCAGATAGGGGACTTGTCTCTGTACTGGTCTCGTTAGTCCTTAGTGCTGATAAAGGACTTGTCTCTGTTCTGGTCTTGTTAGACCTTAGTGCTGATAAAGGACTTGTCTCTGTTCTGGTCTTGTTAGACCTTAGTGCTGATAAAGGACTTGTCTCTGTTCTGGTCTTGTTAGACCTTAGTGCTGATAAAGGACTTGTCTCTGTACTGGTCTTGTTAGACCTTAGTGCTGATAAAGGACTTGTCTCTGTTCTGGTCTTGTTAGACCTTAGTGCTGATAAAGGACTTGTCTCTGTTCTGGTCTTGTTAGACCTTAGTTCTGCATTCGACACCATTGACAATGACATCTTATTACAGAGACTAGACCAGTCGATTGGTATTAAAGGTACAGCATTAAGCTGGTTTAAGTCGTATTTATCAGATCGATCTCAGTTTGTATTTGTAAACGATGAAGCCTCGATGACCACCGCCGTTCGTCATGGAGTTCCACAAGGTTCTGCGCTTGGACCAATTTTATTCACCTTATATATGCTTCCTTTAGGCAATATTATCAGAAAACACGCCATAAACCTTCACTGTTATGCCGATGATACTCAACTATATCTGTCGATCAAGCCAGATGAAATCCACCAGGTCGCTAAACTTCAAGCGTGTCTTAAAGACATCAAAACCTGGATGACCTGCAACTTCCTGCTGCTGAACTCTGACAAGACTGAAGTCATTCTACTCGGCCCAGAACACCTCAGAAATCAACTATCTGACGATATGGTTTCTCTGGATGGCATCGCTCTGGCATCCACCACCACCGTAAGGAATCTCAGAGTTATCTTTGATCAGGACCTGTCCTTTGGCTCCCACGTGAAACAGATCTCAAGGACTGCCTTTTTTCAACTACGTAACATTTCAAAGATCCGGCACATCCTGTCTCAAAGCGATGCAGAAACATTGATCCACGCATTTGTTACTTCAAGACTGGATTACTGTAACTCCTTATTATCAGGCTGCTGCGGTAAGTCTCTTGGGTCTCTCCAGCTGATCCAGAATGCTGCAGCTCGTGTACTAATGAGGACGCGGAAGAGAGATCACATTACTCCTGTACTAGCTGCTCTCCACTAGCTTCTTCCAAGATCGAGAATCATATTTAAAGTCCTTCTTCTTACCTACAAAGCCTTAACTGGTGATGCACCATCATATCTTGGAATCAGCTTCCACTTTCAGCCTGGGGGGCAGACACGGTCACCTCATATTTAAGAGTAGACTTAAGACTTTCCTCTTTGATAGTTTATAGGTACGGCTGGCTCAGGTTTGCCCTGGTCCAGCCCCTAGATATGCTGCTGTAGGCCTAGACTGCGGGGGGATATCTTAGGATACACTGAGCTCCTCTCTCATCTTTTTTCTCTCCTTCTGGATGAATTATTGTCTCTTCAATGCACATTACTAACTCTACTTCTTTCCGGGAACCTCTGTGCTTCCGCGCCTCAAGTTTCCATGGGTCGTGGCTGTCTGGAGCCAGTCCTGCCTCCTATCTCCTGTCTCCTGCCTCCTGTCTTCTACCTCCTACCTCCTGCCTCCTACCCCCTGCCATGACGGCCCTGCTGATGCCCCTCCTCTCTACCTCCTTCCGCTTCATGGATCGTTTTTATCTGGAACGTGTTCCATGCGTATACTACTCATTATATGAATAATGATGATTCATGTGATGTGCTGTAACTCTGTTAAGTTATTCATTCTGGTCACATGATATCTATTGTTTCTGTCCATACGGGGAGAAGGATCCTCCTCTGTTGCTCTCCTCAGAATCAGAATCAGCTTTAATGGCCATGTAAATTTGCACATACATGGAATTTGACTCTTCGTACTTTTTTTTCCTCCTGAAGGGTTCTTCCTGTTTTCCCTGTGAAAGGGTTTTTACTATCTGTACTTGGGGAGTTTCTCCTGAGGTCCCGGGACAGGGATGTTATGTGTACAGATTGTAAAGCCCTCCAAGGCAAATTTGTATTTGTTATTTTGGGCTATATAAAATAAACTGAATTGAAATCCACTGCAAGTCGAGGATGTACTCCGCACTGAACTGATCAACGTTATTGATCGTTAATTGATATTTGTTGTGTGTGCAGGCGAGCCGGTGCTGGTGATGAGTCTGGCTCTGCTGGGGAAGCTCTGCATCCTGGCTGCGCTCTTCATCTCCACCCTGTACAGCATTGAGCTGTTCCCCACTGTGGTCAGGTATACATCCACTTATATATATATATATATATATATATATATATATATATATATATATATACACATACATATATATACACATACATATATATACACATGTATGTATGTATAATGTATATATATATATATATATATATATATATATATATATATATATATATATATATATATATATATATATACACATACATATATATACACATACATATATATACACATGTATGTATGTATAATGTATGTGTTATAATGTCTTTATGACACAGACAGCGGTGTGTGTCCTTGGTCAACCTGTCTTTCCGGCTCGGCTGCTTGGTCAACTCCCTCGTCCCTTCAACCCCAAACGGGGCGATCTCATTGGCCGCCATGGTCGTGTACAGCAGCGGACCAATCGTAGGCTGCGGCCTGTGCCTGCTGTTGCCGGAGACCAGCGGCATCCCCCTCCCGGATTCGGTGGAGGACTGTGAGCGGCAGCCTCGACTCCGCCCACCCAGCATGAAAGCCCTCTGGAGGGCACGGTGAGAGGAAACACATGAGCTCAGGCTTATATTATTAATATTTACTATGTATTACTGGCCGCCATGATTACCTACTTTCCTTCTTCACTGCCTACTTCCCATTGCCTTCAACTACGTCCAGCCATAGTAACCTACTTCCTGTCATCGTTGCCTACTTCCTGTTGTTGTTGCCTACTTCCTGTCATCGTTGCCTACTTCCTGTTGTTGTTGCCTACTTCCTGTCGTCGTTGCCTACTTCCTGTTGTTGTCAACTACTTCCTGTCATTATTGCCTACTTCCTGTCATCGTTGCCTACTTGGTGTCGTCGTTGCCTACTTCTTGTTGTTGTCAACTACTTCCAGCCATAGTAACCCACTTCCTGTCATTATTGCCTACTTCCTGTCGTCGTTGCATACTTCTTGTTGTCGTTGCCTACTTCCTGTTGTTGTCAACTACTTCCTGTCATTATTGCCTACTTCCTGTCATCGTTGCCTACTTCGTGTCGTCGTTGCATACTTCTTGTTGTTGTCAACTATTTCCAGCCATAGTAACCCACTTCCTGTCATTATTGCCTACTTCCTGTCATCGTTGCCTACTTCGTGTCGTCGTTGCCTACTTCTTGTTGTTGTCAACTACTTCCAGCCATAGCAACCTACTTCCTGTCATTATTGCCTACTTCCTGTCATCGTTGCCTACTTCCTGTCGTCGTTGCATACTTCTTGTTGTCGTTGCCTACTTCCTGTTGTTGTCAACTACTTCCTGTCATTATTGCCTACTTCCTGTCATCGTTGCCTACTTCGTGTCGTCGTTGCCTACTTCTTGTTGTTGTCAACTACTTCCAGCCATAGTAACCCACTTCCTGTCATTATTGCCTACTTCCTGTCATCGTTGCCTACTTCCTGTCGTTGTTGCCTACTTCCTGTCATCGTTGCCTACTTCGTGTCGTCGTTGCCTACTTCTTGTTGTTGTCAACTACTTCCAGCCATAGCAACCTACTTCCTGTCATTATTGCCTACTTCCTGTCATCGTTGCCTACTTCCTGTCGTCGTTGCATACTTCTTGTTGTCGTTGCCTACTTCCTGTTGTTGTCAACTACTTCCTGTCATTATTGCCTACTTCCTGTCATCGTTGCCTACTTCGTGTCGTCGTTGCCTACTTCTTGTTGTTGTCAACTACTTCCAGCCATAGTAACCCACTTCCTGTCATTATTGCCTACTTCCTGTCATCGTTGCCTACTTCCTGTCGTTGTTGCCTACTTCCTGTCATCGTTGCCTACTTGCTGTTGTCGTCAACTACTTTCCGCCATAGTAACCCACTTCCTGTCATTATTGCCTACTTCCTGTCATTATTACCTACTTCCTGTCGTTGTTGCCTACTTCCTGTTGTCGTTAACTACTTCCCACCATAGTAACCCACTTCCTGTCATTATTGCCTACTTCCTGCCATTATTGCCTACTTCCTGTTGTCGTCAACTACTTCCAGCCATAGCAACCTACTTCCTGTCATTATTGCCTACTTCCTGTCATCGTTGCCTACTTCCTGTTGTCGTTGCCTACTTCCTGTTGTTGTCAACTTCCAGCCATAGCAACCTAATTCCTGTCATCGTTGCCTACTTCCTGTCATGATTGCCTACTTCCTGTTGTCGTCAACTACTTTCCGCCATAGTAACCCACTTCCTGTCATTATTGCCTACTTCCTGTCATTATTGCCTACTTCCTGTCGTCGTTGCCTACTTCCTGTTGTCGTCAACTACTTCCCACCATAGTAACCTACTTCCTGTCATTATTGCCTACTTCCTGTTGTAAATAAAGTTCAGCTCTCGCTTCTCTGAGTTCATCAAATCTGTCGGTTCAAGTTATTTTTGTCACGTTTTAACCTGAAAAATGAAGTTCACCTTTAACATGTTTGTGTATCTTCAGGAAGCCGGCGAGCCGCCGGACCCGGAAACCTGAGACGCTGCCTGCAGAGAAAGAGGACACACACACACACACACCGAGCACACTCACTGGACTGATATAAACACACACACACACACACACACCGAGCACACACACTGGACTGATATAAACACACACACACACACACACACACACACACACACACACACACACACACACACCGAGCACACTCACTGGACTGATATAAACACACACACACACACACACACACACACACACACACACACACACACACACACACACACACACACACACCGAGCACACTCACTGGACTGATATAAACACACACACACACACACACACACACACACACACACACACACCGAGCACACTCACTGGACTGATATAAACACACACACACACACACACACACACACACACACCGAGCACACTCACTGGACTGATATAAACACACACACACACACACACACACACACACACACACACACACACACACACCGAGCACACACACTGGACTGAAATAAACACACACGCACACACACACACACACACACACACACACACACACTGGATTGAAATAAACACACACACACACACACACACACACTGGATTGAAATAAACACACACACACACACACGTGTTATGTTTTCAAATTGTATTTTAGCTGTAATAAACAACTTTAATTGTTTTGTTTGTTTAGTCCTGATTTTAAATGAAATACCCCAAAAGAAGAACGAGAAGAAGAGCGGCCATGATGATGATGATGATGATGATGATGTTATGTGATTTATGTGAGAGGACGTCTGTTTCATTCTTTCTGTTCTGTTTTCATCACTGTGAGAATAAACTCAACTAAAATGTAGTTTTACTCCCTCGTTGCTGAAGAAGTACTCATATACTACACGTTCCAGTACTAGTGTACACCAGTAGAAGTATAACGGTGGAAGAAGTACTCGTATACTACACGTTCCAGTACTAGTGTACTCCAGTAGAAGTATAATGGTGGAAGAAGTACTCGTATACTACACGTTCCAGTACTAGTGTACACCAGTAGAAGTATAATGGTGGAAGAAGTACTCGTATACTACACGTTCCAGTACTAGTGTACACCAGTAGAAGTATAATGGTGGAAGAAGTACTCGTATACTACACGTTCCAGTACTAGTGTACACCAGTAGAAGTATAACGGTGGAAGAAGTACTCGTATACTACACGTTCCAGTACTAGTGTACATCAGTAGAAGTATAATGGTGGAAGAAGTACTTAGTTTACTTGAGTAGTCTAAAAGAACTCAATTACAGTCCAGTCAGTATTCAAAATGTCACTTCAGTAAAAGTAGAGAAGTAGTAGAATAAATATTATAAGTACACAGTAAGCACAACGTCTCAATTATTAGATATATTATTATTATTATTATTATTATTATCTCTTTTAAGAGAACTTGTGTCGTCAGATTGAATTTGCAGCGCCCTCTGCAGGATGACCTTTAACATCAGTCATCTTCACTTCACAGTACAAGTACTGTACAAGTACTGTTTAAATACTGTATAAGTACAGCATAAGTACTGTATGAGTACTGTCTGAATACTGTATAAGTACAGTTTAAATACAGTATGAATACTGGCTGAGTACTGTATGAATACAGTATTTATACACAGTATATATACTGTGTATAAATACTGTGAAGCAGGTGGAAGTATCACATCGTTCAGATACATTTTTGGTTAAAAGCACAAGATATTTGGCTTTAACATAAGCAGATTATTTCTTCCTATATTTCATCCTAATTATTCTTCAAATTACATATTCAACATAAAATAATAATGTTATACATATTCTTCTGTATTTATAGACATTATACAGATTCTTTGACAAAAAGAGCAGAAATAGAAGCAAAGTCTCAATAATTCAGATTTATTTCAGATCATTAAACAACGTCTAATATTTAAAAACACAAACTGACCGGATTCACCTTCATCACCTTCATCGTCATCGCCACTAATAAAGAATAATTCAGTTTCCAGCTGTAACAGATCCCACAAGTGAAGCTTTTAAATACTGTTTGACAAAAATAAACAAAAATGTTTCTAAAACTAAATGTAAGGCAAAAAATAAAAAATCCCCGTCACCCAGTTTGAAAAGTACCTTAAATCTCTATGTATTGTTTTCTCTTAGTTTGAAGGGACAGGACAGGAAGTCAGTGTTTGATACTCAATAAACAAACAAACATCTCCATGTAAACAAAGGGCCGCGGCGTCAGTTGGCGCCCCTGAACGCATCGCTGAACCGTTTTAAACTGTAGATAAGACATTTATGAATATTTCTTCATTTTAAGAACTGTTTAAGTCTGAATTCAGCTCAAAAGTTGACAACTTGAGTTGACAGCTCGAAAAGTAAAAGAAAAGTTAGTTTTATTAATGTTAATGGATTTTTTTAAGTGCTTAAACAAAACAATTTTTTTTAAATTAAATTCCTAGAATAAAAATGTGAATCCTAATTTAAATGTAATTATATTATAAATGTCTTACTGCCTCTAAAGCGCGATTAAAGATTTGATCGAGACTCAGTCACTCACGTTTACTAGAAAAAATAAATCAGTCCCTAAATATATTTTACAACAAACAAATAAACACTTTGAGGAGAGAACAATGTAGTTTGGTACAAATTAAAGGGGAAACTACAAATGAATAATACATTTACTTTTAATTTTGTGTTCTTTCTTAATTCTTAGGATTATTGAGCATTATTTTCATGACTAATCTATTGATTAACCGCTTCATGAAACATACAAGTATCCCAGAGCAAAACATTTTGTCAACATCACGAAAGGTTATGAATTATTACATTTCAGAAGCTAGAAACTTCACATTTTTGGCGTTTTTGCTTAAAAAAAAAAAAAAAGAAAGAAAGACTGATCGATTCTGAAAGTTGTTGCCGATTCACATCTTCCGTTCTGACCCGCTGCATCTGTAACGTGCGACCCGAACCCTAAAACTACAAGAACCCGCCGCGGTTCCCCGTCAGGCCGCCAGGGGGCGTCAGAGCGAGACGAAGTTGGCGGGGAAGATCCCGACGCGGCCGTCGGCCAGCTGCCCCTCCCACCAGTCGTACTCCGAGTCGGTCTTGGTGATGACGGTGATGCGGTCGCCGGGCGAGAAGCTCAGGTCGCCGGGCTGCTGCCCCGCGAACAGGTGCGTCGCCGTGACGACGAGCTGCCCGCCGGCCCCGCCCACTGATGACGCTGCACCTGCGAGGAGGAAAAGGCGGTTCTAATAAACAACGCTTTGTTCAATGGTTTCATGTTTTAAGAAGCAGATCGTTCACTTTGTGGCAGCGAGTCTCAATTTAGTGAAAACCGACGTCAATAAAACGATGAGCTCATC
The DNA here is from genome assembly GCA_038501785.1 of Myoxocephalus aenaeus. NCBI lineage: Eukaryota > Metazoa > Chordata > Actinopteri > Perciformes > Cottidae > Myoxocephalus > Myoxocephalus aenaeus. Next base: position 79,787 of record JBAMJR010000617.1, on the reverse strand, counting down.
GTTTTATTGACGTCGGTTTTCTGTTGTTTTCCTAAACTTCAGTTCTTTTGAGGTCTGAGATCATCTGATGCGTGACGTCGTACCAGAGTTCACCGAGTTTCTGGAGGCGAACTGATCTGAAACAGAAAGAAAGCACAAAGTAAAGTGAGTTGTACGTCTTTCACATCCTTAAATTAGTCTTTTACAGACAAACTAAGAGTTAGGAACTCTTAAAAAACTACTTTTGATTATCGATGTCAAAATGATTGTTGTTGCTCGAAAAGATGAAAATTAAATGAACTTTAATATCAACTTTCTATTCATCTTGATTGCAGCTGTGACCACTAGAGGGCACTGCAGCCTCATAATGCGTGCACACACAGACACACACACACACACACACACACACACACACACACACACACACACACACACACACACACACACACTTAACTCATCTGTCGCAGTAGAAAGTTAATAAGAGACCTGAATGAAAACACAAATCGATCGTCTGTCAAAGGAGATAAAGAAGGAGAAGAGGAGGTAGTGAAGGAAAGGTGACGTAGGAAAGAAAATAGAAGGTAGGAAAGGAAGAGGGGGAGAATGAAAGAAGGATAGAGTGAAGAAGTACGTAAGGAGGAAAAGGCTGAAAGAACATTTTATGTAGTGAAGGACAGTAGGGATTACTGAAGGAAAGGAGGAAGTAAAGAAGGAAGGAAGGTGGCAGAGAAGGCTAGAAGAAGGTAAAGAAGTTAATGAGGAGGTAGTGAGCGACAGCAGGTTATGAAGGAAAGGAGGGAGAAAAAATGAGATATTGAAAGAAAGAAAAAAGGACGCATGAGGAGGTGGAAGTGAAGGAAATGAGGGGGTAGAAAAGGAAAGGAAATGTAGTGAAGGACAGGAAGTGGAGGAGATCTTATGAGGTCTAACGTCACTAACAATGTTTATTTCATTTATCTTCGATAGTAAAGTTGTCCATCATTCATGAACTGCGTGGGGCCGAGTATCGAGCCCTGAGGGACTCCACCGGTACATAAAGAGTCAATGGGGGAACGCTGACATACAACATAAAATCAGCTTTGTAGTCACATGATTGAAGGCTCTGTGTTGCAGGAAACGACTCCCACAAAACTGATCATCTGTGAAGTGATGAGGGCAAAGGAGGGAAGGAGTTCGGAAAGGTGGTGCAAGAGGGAATAAAGAAAGAAGCAAGAAAATATGGAAGTAAAAAAAGAGAGGAGGCGGTAGTAAAGGAAACTAGAGGTTTAAGAAAGAAATATGAATGCAAGGAATGAAAACAGAATGTGAAGAGGGAAAGGAGATAGTGGGGAAGACTAGGGGGTAGGAAGGGACAGGAGGTGGTAACGAAGGAAATAAGATGTTAGTAAAATAAAGTATGTGGTAGTTAAGAAACGGAGGTGGCGGGAAGGCTAGAAGGAGGTATAAAAGGACACAAGGAGGTGACTGTGTTCAGTTAAACTCACCAGAAGTCTCAGATTTGTAGATGGAGACGCTCGGGTAGAGGACGTTTTTACCCGTGTTGGCTGGCGGTTGCTGGTAGTCGGTTGTCTGTTGCTGGTAACTTGTCTGTTGCTGGTAACTTGTCTGTTGCTGGTAACTTTGCTGGTAACTGGTTGTCTGTTGCTGGTAACTGGTTGCCTGTTGCTGGTAGCTAGCTGGCGGTTGCTGGTAACTGGCTGGCGGTTGCTGGTAGACGGCTGGTGGTTGCTGGTAGGTGCTTGCTGGTCTCTGCAACGGAGCTGGAGGTCTGGATGGAGGTAAAGACGACTGGAGAGAGATATCAATCTTATTCATAACTGCTGACAAATTGTACTTTTAATTGTGCTCTATAATTGTCTATTATTTACACAAAAGAAAGAGCCCGTTCCGTCCCTCATGTGTGAACTCGTAGATGGCCTTGGGTTCAAGCTGTATATGATGGGTGTAAATGGCTGAAATGATAATTACCTTTGAGCTCATATTCTTGCTGGTCCAGTCGGTGGTGTAGGCCTCAGTGTAGGCGTCCAGGATGTGGTAGAGGTCGTAGCATTCTGGCGGCGGATCCACATCGCCTAACAGAATGGCCGATGCACGGATTTCTCTTGAGTAGAACCTGCGGGCCACACATATTCAATAACTATATTCATGTCCACATGAACAACGCTTCAAATGAAGGTGGCGGTTGGTTGCGGTTCATACTTGCGGTTGGTTTCTTTGCGTTCGATGAGGGCAGATCCCTCCAGAGAAATACCAGCAAACAAACCTCTGGATCGACAGTAGGTGAAGACTGCCGTCGTGCTGCGAATAGCCACGTCAGCCTCCAGATTCCTGAACCATAGAAAGATAAAGATGCCGTTACCCCTCTGCTACTGGAACAACGGAAGACAATGACTCCTAAATATATATAACCATCCACAGTACCGCCTTTTTTACAGTCCAACAATGTTGAGTGCAATGATACATCTTTTTAAAATGTGATTGCACAAGCTGCTGATGTTCTGAGGCGTTCCACAGAGCAGGATCCTGGGTCCTCTGTTGTTTCCTCCGCCAAGGAGGCAATTTTTTGGTCTGTCAGCACGATAACAGGAAAACTACCGGCCCGGTTTGGACAAAGGGAGTAGCATGAGCCACGGAAGTAGTAAAAAAAGAGTGTATCCGAATCCCGGGGCAGAGACACGCTGCTGTTATCGATGCGAGATGGCCTTGGTGGAGGTCTACGCTCTCCGAGTGTCCTTCTACTCCTTTATAAAGCTTGAGACTAGTTTTACTACGCTTTGCAACAGATCAACAACATTCATATTTGCATAGTGATTCAAGGAGTTAAATTACTATTAGGGTATGCTTTAAATAGGTTTTGACTAGGGTATTGTATAGTTGGGTTCATGTATAACTTTTTGCTGGCATGTGACTTGTATGCATTATATTTTGTAATAGTTTCATATCGTCGCTTTCGTTAGCCGAACTAGATTTCTCCCTATTGAGCTTTGATGTGGTTCAACTAGTAATTGGCAGCTTGGCTGTTGTTCTATGTTTTCAAAGAAGCTTCCTTTTACTTTATTAGGTGTTTCTGGGAAGATGAAACAAGGTACTGGTGTTCTCTGCATGTATATTTTAAGATAAATGTACATCTACTCATTTACTTGTCAAAATTGTTTTGGAGAAAATAACAGGTCGTCTCCAGACAAATTAACTCATTTTTTTATTTTCCGCCTGCAGCACACTTCGTTCACAGCTATTCGGATGTTTACCTGCGACTCAAACACCTGGCCAAGCCCACACACACACACACACACACACACACACACACACACACACACACACTAAAACCTGTCGAACCGCCCTGACACAATGTCCTTATTCTGAAATTAACTTCACACAAATGACAGTCTCTAAAGTAAAATCACATCTGATGTTGGAACAGATGTTTTAGCAGGCCTCAAAACATGTCGACTGTCATTAAACGTCTCCTAAATCTGGAATGAAAATAAAACATTAAAGCTGGAATTTACACCAAAAGTCATTTTTGGAAGCGATTGAAAAGGACAGTGAGAGAGAACAGGTAGCCACCTGCCGCGGGGTCCCACCGCCACGGTGCAGTTCCCGCCCAGCGTCAGGTTCCCGCCCTTTGTGAACGCCTCGACGGCCCTGCGGTGGTTCAGGATGATCACCAGGTCGGACACCTGAGGGAGGAACATGCATTCATTCATTTCAAAGCTACGCATCGGTTGAAAGGTTATGAATGAGCAGTTCCACTGATGTTCTTCTTAAAAAAGGTTTGTAAGCGAGATCTCACCTCCACCCCGATCTCGAAGCCTCCTCCCAGGCCGGCGATGCCGATGGCAGACGGTGCCGACCAGCCTGAACACAAACAGTAAGCACGGATCAGATAAGGTTCAGATAAATCAATGAGCATTCAGAATAATCTTCACGGACAGTTGCTTCCCCCCCTTGACGGTCCCAATGATCAAGATAATACGGCTTCACACAATTTAGCCAATCAAATGAATACAAATGTGTTTTTCTCTGGCTTTGTTTTTAATCCATGTAAAACACTTTGTAACACGGGGAACTATTGGTCTCTTTCACAGAAACAAAGACTGTTTCTGTGCAGCCTTTATTCACACTAAATAAAATAAATAATAAAAAACAAGAATTCCTCGCTCTGGTGGTTTCACATTTGGTCAAACTGCTCCTCGAATCTGAACAAACTAAATGCCCTGCGGGGGAGGCGGGTCCGGCCCGTGTGATCCGCGCTGGGTTTTTTTGGCACCACGAAAATTGGCGCCATCCTCCACCGCCGGCTGCGTAAATAAGCATCACGATGCGACGCATCAGCTGACTGCACGCCACGGGGAAATCGGAGCGAGTTTTTCTCTCCGTTACCACGGAAACGCAAAACATCCCAAAAAAATTAAAATAAACGTGAGGAGAAGAACATGAACATGACTCACTGCCCGATACTGATGTCTTTCCACACAAAGGACCACTAGAACCTCCCCAAAGACCACCACAACCTCCTCCCAGACCTACAGAACCAGAACCACTAAAACCACCCCAAAGACACCTACAGGAGGCTGCAGGGGAAAGACCACGAGAACTCCTAGAGCACCAAAGACCACGCACCCACTAGAACCTCCCAGAAGACCACACCAGACCACTACAACCTTCTCCCAGATATACAGAACCAGAACCACTAAAACCAAAGGCGGTTGTAGGGGAAAGACCACGAGAACTACTCCTGGAGGACCAAAGACTACGCAACCACTAGAACCTCCACCCAGACCTAGAGGACCAGAACCTAAACAACCAGAACCTTGCTAAATGAGATGACTAAACGTCCTCACTAGAACACTAGTCCTCCTTTAGCTTAGTGGTGGAGACCTGAAGTCATGTGACCGTGGAGGAATCATTAAAGTTCATTAGTGAAGATCATCTTGATGAACTAAACCCGTCATTATTTTCTGCAACAATCTCAAATCTAATGTAAGAATCCTAATGGTTGCCAGTGGAGGGAACCAGTGATGAGGACTTCCTGTTGAAACACCGAGATACGTCATCCCTTTGCATCTCCATCACGGCTCAACGACCGGTAGAAGCGTGGAAAAGACCAATAGACTGTAGATCTCAGTCAGGTTAAGGTCAGTCTGGGTCTCACGTCTGTCGGCCAGTCGGGCGATGACGATGCCGCTGCCTCCTCTGGCGGTGATCATGAAGCCGGCCTTGACCACGGAGATGATGGCCAGACCCTGGGCCTTCGCTATCACATGAGCTGCAACGCACAAAAACACAACCATCATCAATGTCTCTTCATGTTCTAACGCTAATGAAAGGAGAGGACCGGCGAGTTCTGACCAGGGATAAGTTTGTCCGGTCCGTTCCTGTTGGAGATTTCGGTGAACTCTCTCAGGATCTTGGCGGCTTTCTTCGCCTCCGACTTCAAGTTGGAGGGTATCGGGTTATTCACTGCAAAACACACAAATTACACTGTTTACTTAAACATTAACAGTTCATTCAGAGGGGACTTGACCTTTCCATCATGTTTTAGCCCCAGATCAAACTAAAACCTGTCGCACAAAGAGAGGAGTCACAGAACTCGTCAATGAGCTCATTGTTGGCTTTGTCTCATCTCTTTTTATCTGAATCTGCGGCAAAGACTTTTTTTAGAAAGCTCTGAATGCAAGTTTGTTTTCTTATTGGTGGAACAGATCGAGCAGTGTAGCTGGACTGTGAGCTTATTGGTTTATGAAAGCAGATATATTTGTTGTTTTAGCCGCCAACACTCATCCATCTGTTCTTACGCGTTGGCAAGAATCAACGCTTTTCTTTCAAATCTGGTGCATCGTAACGGTCTGAAGAACGTCTACATGTCGGAACAACACACAAATCTTTCATCAACGCATCCAGCGCTCTCTTCAAATACCGGCAAAAGTGGAGAGAATGCCAGTTTACAAAAACAACTTTCCCAACCGCACCCTTCCGACCCATTATGAGAGCCCAACTGCAGAATCAGGAGATACACCGCTAATGAAACAACAACAATTCTGTTGTGTTGTTGTGAAGTCCAGCTTCCTGACGGTGCCTCTGTGCTGGAGGGTAACAGATGAAGAAAAACAGCTCTGTTGTCGCGTCAGGAATGTGCTGCTGTTGGGAATGTCAGGAATGGTCTCTGCTGCCTGATACGGTTTAGGACTCTGCCAGCACAAACTGGTTCTAGTGGTCCTTATGTGTGTTCTATTCATCTATGAGGAGTTTCTGTTGTCTTCATGTATGTTCTAGTCATCATTGAGGGGTTCTAGTGGTCTTCATGTATGTTCTAGTCATCATCGAGGGGGTTCTAGTGGTCTTCATGTATGTTCTAGTCATCATTGAGGGGTTCTAGTGGTATTCATGTATGTTCTAGTCATCATTGAGGGGTTCTAGTGGTCTTCATGTATGTTCTAGTCATCATCGAGGGGGTTCTAGTGGTCTTCATGTATGTTCTAGTCATCATCGAGGGGGTTCTAGTGGTCTTCATGTATGTTCTAGTCATCATTGAGGGGTTCTAGTGGTATTCATGTATGTTCTAGTCATCATTGAGGGGTTCTAGTGGTCTTCATGTATGTTCTAGTCATCATCGAGGGGGTTCTAGTGGTCTTCATGTATGTTCTAGTCATCATCGAGGGGGTTCTAGTGGTCTTCATGTATGTTCTAGTCATCATTGAGGGGTTCTAGTGGTCTTCATGTATGTTCTAGTCATCATTGAGGGGTTCTAGTGGTATTCATGTATGTTCTAGTCATCATTGAGGGGTTCTAGTGGTCTTCATGTATGTTCTAGTCATCATTGAGGGGTTCTAGTGGTCTTCATGTATGTTCTAGTCATCATTGAGGGGTTCTAGTGGTCTTCATGTATGTTCTAGTCATCATTCAGGGGTTCTAGTGGTCTTCATGTATGTTCTAGTCATCATTGAGGGGTTCTAGTGGTATTCATGTATGTTCTAGTCATCATTGAGGGGTTCTAGTGGTATTCATGTATGTTCTAGTCATCATTGAGGGGTTCTAGTGGTCTTCATGTATGTTCTAGTCATCATCGAGGGGGTTCTAGTGGTCTTCATGTATGTTCTAGTCATCATCGAGGGGTTCTAGTGGTCTTCATGTATGTTCTAGTCATCATTGAGGGGTTCTAGTGGTCTTCATGTATGTTCTAGTCATCATTGATGGGGTTCTAGTGGTCTTCATGTATGTTCTAGTCATCATTGATGGGTTCTAGTGGTCTTCATGTATGTTCTAGTCATCATTTAGGGGTTCTAGTGGTCTTCATGTATGTTCTAG